>JASCZW010004209.1:45249-63648 GCA_034211315.2 Aedes japonicus | reverse complement strand
TCATTATTTATGCTGAAATTTAAGTCTCCGAAACGTTTTGTAGCTTTTAATTATATTCAAGACCTAATTTTATTTGCCAGGATTATATATTTTTGGTTACTGCGTCCATTTATTAGAGAAATTATACATCTTTTTACGTTTGAAGTTGGATGACAACAGAATGTGATGAATATATGTAATATGGTGAGCATAGGTTCCGCTTCCCTATGGCATTGTGCGTTGGTGTGGGTTAAGTTCAGAGGATGGTCATCTATGTACATACGGAAGAGATCAAGAATTGTCTTTTATCTACTATAGTAACAAAAAAAAATGTCAAGAAAAGAGGGTATTCGAACTAGGTAGAGTTGTAGCCACTTATTTTGATTCACTTGCTGATGTATGCTGATAGCTCATTCCAGAACTCCACTTTAAAAAAAACACGTTTACGAGCGTTTTATAGAATGATTGTAATTAAAAACCAAAGAAAATTTAAACTCAAGCCACACCAGGGTTTTTAGTACTTACCCTTTTTGGTGAGTCACGGTACTACGGTACTGAACCCCTCAGTACCGGGAGTACCGGAAAAATACCGGTAGTGGAAGATTTTTTTTTTCGAAAATCATTAAAATCAATAAAAAAAAGTCAGGATTCGATGGTAACGATTCAAACTTTATTCATTGCTTTGTATGTATTAAACACTTGTCTTAGGGATTGTCCTTATCCTTGGCATATGCTTTCAAAACGCACAGCATATTCAATGTTTCGTCAGACATAGGGGTCGTATTTTAGTAGCGAAGCTTCCAGCAACAGAGAACACTCTTTCTGAGTCTACAGAAGTAGGGCGAACTGTTGCTAGTGAATCATGAAGCATTGACAAGTATTTTTCTTTCAGCTTTTCTGAGTCGTAGTAAGTGAACTCTTGTCTTACAATCTTTACGAATCCTGGTTCAGTAATCGAACTTACAGGAACACTCTCGCTTACCTTTGACTGCTGCATCCTCCGTTCAAATTTCTGTTTCATCGTCAAAGCCCCGTATTCACCAGCATCTACTCCATCAGCACTTGGAGCTACGGTCGAAACCATTGGTTCATCTGTTTCAACACCGTTCAGTCGTTTGAGTATCTCGGCAGCTTGTTTAATCAAAGTAGTCTTCGACGTTCTGAAAAATACGCCAAAATCATAGCTGATTGACGTTTGTCCAAATTGATTTGATGTACTCCTTTGAGATGTTTTTTTTAATCCGGAGGTACTCGAACCTTCGCATTTGATCACTTTGGAACACTTGGCACATTTTGCAACACCACGGTTTTGAATTCCACGAAGAAAATATCTCCAAACTGATGTTTCCGGCACTCCTTCCTTGCTAATTGCTTCAAATTCCATCTTCAATGGTACTGATCACTCCATTCACCACCGTAAACAATACTGGACAATGACAGTTTCAATTCTCCGACAGAAGTACGTCACGACTTCATTCATGCAAAGATGATTTGTAGTGGTATTGGTGTTATACGTATGAATATGAATGAACTGAGCGAGACACAGCTGCTTGTAAATCTTGTCATTCAAAATCGAACTGAGTTGCCAAGGTTGCACAGTGGGTCAGGTATTAGTAAAATTTTAGTAAAAAAAATATCATTCTCACTAGCTGCTGCATTCAAATAATGTGGTTTTACCCACCGAAAGTTTTAGTTTCCACTCGGACCAAAACTTTTTGCTTAGTACCAAAAATACCGGTACTTTCATTAAGCCAGTATCGGTATTTCGGTACCGAAAATTGGTCGGTACTCCCGGGAATTCCGGTACCTGTACTCCCGGTACCAAAAACCTTACTGTCCACGTAAAATTTCGAACACCAAAATATAAGCTGCAAAAAACATACACTTACTTCAACAAAACCGATTGTTTTTTTCACAATAATTGAGTTATATCTACTTATAAACTACTTATAACATTAAAAACAGTTGATTAAGATGTTAATCCTTCTTTTTGTAAAATTCTCGAACTTTCTGTGGTTCACCCGCCATCACGTTCCGTACGTTATCCTCAGATACACCCGCCATGACGATTCTCCATCTGCTCTTGAAATCATCGGTACCATTTGCTTTCTTCTTAGTTTTGAAGAGTTTCTGCTTAATTAGAGCCCAGTACTTCTCTATTGGGCGAAGTTCTGGACAGTTTGGTGGATTGGCTGTTTTTGGCACGTATTCGACCTCTTGTACCTTATACCATTACAGGACGGGTTTCGCATAAGGTGTGGCCCAGTAAGAGTTGGAACATACACTATTGCGCATATTTCGGACATACATACAACAAAATTGTATTCTGTTGTAACAAAAATGTTCGACTTTATGTGTACTTTAGAGGGAAAATACAAAAACAAAACTTCATCATCTCGATTTCGAAGAAATTTGCGGACATTTCCCGGAATACGTTTCATCAACCGGCGCACATTATTCTCAGCCATCGCTCTGGACATCTTATTCCACTTGGTTCTCAATTCATTGATGCTTTTGACGACACTGCCATTCATTTTCAGCTTCCTCTACATAATAGCCCAAAATCTCTCTACTGGTCGGAGCTGGGGACAGTATGGTGAGTTGCGTTCTTTCGGTGTAAACTGAATCCCGTTGGTATCATACCACTGTTTGCACAGTTTTACTGAAATGACAGCTTGCAAGATCTGGCCAAAACATGACAGGTTCACTGTGGGATCAGATTAATGACAATATTCGCTTTTGGAGACATTCCGTTCTGTACAGCACTGAATTAGTTGTCTTATCAGTGATGAAAACCTTGGTCTTCCTACCGAAACTACAGATGCCTTGTCAATTTGTGTATTTACGAGCAAATTTATCTGCAAACTTGAATTTGGCATCTCTCCCGGTAGCTGTTTGAAATCGGCCTTTACATGGGTTTCATCATCCATGAGTTTTGTCAACACCTGATCATACAGCTTTCTTGTACGGATTCTGGCCACATTGTTCTGCTTTTGATCCCTATTTGGTTGTCTACAGGCACACGGTATGACTTGAAGTCTTCCCGGAGACGAATTCGTTACACGGTACTGAGTGCGGCGCGAAACTTTTTGGCCAAATCGTGGTCTGAGATGTTGAGGTTTCCCTTAATGTTCTTCCGCAGTTGACGGTTGACAGTACCCGACCGCCCAGACAACCACAAGTCGTATAACAGAGTTGAAATAGAATCGTATATTTCTATATTTAAAGTCAACATCGCAATTAATTGTGGCCTTCATCGTGTCATGTTTAGGTTAAATTGTAAAAAATGCAAATTTTTTGCTTCTATACGATGTGTCATTTATTCATCGTACTGCGTCACAAACTAAATCGGATAAACATCGCTAAGCTTTTTAAATTGAATTTGTTATTACAAATTCAATCGCATATGACATCAAATCTACTCGTTTAAGAAAACAATGGAATTTGCACGTATAAGCCATTTTTGGCACGTATAAGCCATTTTTTTTGCATTCTTTACGATTTGTTTACTTACATATATGTTTGTATATCATAAAGACAACTTTCAATATACGTGCATTTTGGTTGTCTGGGCGACGCTTGCTGTGAGGCTTGCGATCCGTCGACAAAGTTTCTCAGTACTTTTTCAAAACACACCTCACGGTATTTCACTTATGTTATGAATTTTAGAAGTTAGTGATGGGAAAATCGAAAAACGTCAATTGACGTTTGCCAGGAAAACTGGCAACCCTGAATTTGTTTAGTATTTGGTTTTTTGCTCATATATCCAAAAACCCTACGCGTGGACAAAGTTTCGTAACAATCTGAGACCCTTCAGCCCAATCTGTACGATAATAAAAAAAAATCCTCAACAGCTATTCTGCAAGTAAGCGTATGTGTTCGATGGCTCAATTGAAAGTATCTCGACGGTGCCAGTTTTCCTGGAGGCCAGGAAGATTCAATTTGAAGTAGGTCATGCTGGAGGAACTGGACAATTTGGTCGCTCATGGAGTGCTAACGCAGGTGGATAAAAGTGATGGACGACGCCTTTCGTTCCGGTAAAGGAGTTGAAGAATCATGTGCGAATTGGCAGTGACTACAAACAAAGCGTCAATCCGTTGCTGATGATTGATCGGCGCCAGTTGCCCACCGTGGATGAACTTTTTGCGTCCAAACCTGGTACATGCGTACCTGCAGCTAGAGGTACCTCCGGAAGATCGACCAACTCTTAGTACACGTAGAGGATTGTACCGCCCGAATCGTCTGATGTACGGTGTTTCCTCAACTCCGGTGTTACGACAGCATCAAAATCATTCGACATTCCGAATGTTTCCGTATTTCCACATTAAGATTACAGGACCGAACATGAGGACCAGCTGCGTCCATTGTAAGTGGTTCTACGTAGGTTAAGCTACCATGGCATACGCGTCAACAAAAATAAAATGCGACATCTTTGCTGACAATATCGAGTACTGCGGGTACGAGATCAACCGTGAGGGCATCCACAATATTAGGAGGATCAGGCGATTCAAGAGATGTGGAGATCGGGATCGAAGGACAAAATCCGATCGTTCGTCGGCCTGATCAATTACTTTGGCACTGTAGTACACAGAGAACACTATTGAAGAGTCGGATGCCGTCGAGATGAACAAAATTGAAACGCTTCCGTTGGCAGTAGTTGAGTCATCTCATGCAACGGTTCATAGATGACAAGTCTGTGAGTAGTTTGATCCAGGGATTGAAGCATGGACTTACAATTAATGCCGCGGGTTCTGAAGGACCTTAGTTCCACCTATTTCGGCGTTACAAGAAAGATGTCTCCCTCCCCCCCGCGCGTTACCTCAAACTCGACATTTCAACATAATAAAAAAAAAAAACAGATGTAAACCATTCATTCTTTTGAGTTCTCCCAAAAGCTTTTTTACTGTTGGTTTAAATCGGACCTCAAACTCGATGTTTTAATATATTTTTGTATTTTAATCAAATGAACCACCCACACTTGTAAGTGGCCCCAACAGCATCCTTACTGTTGATTGAAATTGGTCCTCAAACTTGATGTTTTAACGTATTATTGTATTCCATTGAATCAATACTGTTGGTTTAAATCGGTGAAGATATGAATGATTTGACTGCGTGGGAATAAAGCGGGAACATATTAAAATTTCTTATTCGCTGCCGACGTCAGTTGGATTCAGCACATCGTTTATCAAAACGGATCCCTCTGCAAACCTAACCATTTTATCTAACATCCCGGTGATTTATCGTGGAAGTGAAGAGGTGTTCTCGGCTTTCAATAAAGCAAGTATCACGTCATCATATTTCTACCCATTCCTACTTGACCTGCTTTCGGGCGAGGCCAGCGCCGGTATTGTTTAAGTTTGGAATCACCAGTTTTTACACATTGAGGATGTATGTTAGTCCCAAGCACCATCTGTTGATTCTATGTGTACCCGCATAATCACAAACCATTACTGAACCATTTAAGTTATTGTTGACGATCGCTTCCATTATTGTTACGCCATTTACACTTATAGTTGACAACTATAAACTTACAATCTCCACTAAAGTGTCAACAATATATCAGATGGTAAAAGGCCAAATAACAATATGCTGAATAGGCGGTTAATTTAGGTTACCATATAAAAATGGCAATTTTCACGAACAAAATTTTTGCTGTACTCTATGTCAAAAAGTTAGTATATAATCCAGACCGAGTGCAGACAATAATAAACCTTTCAATGACAATATGGCAAACAATAACAATATGTGTTAATGTAGAGGTTGTATGGTGAAAATGAGTTTAAACTATTCGATAACTATAACATAAAATGTGATAATATATCTTATATTCGAAATACAGTTTCGACTATAAAGCAAACTGTTTTTCGTTATGCGGGTAATTACATTTGAGCTGGCTATAACGGAGTAGCAACCTCGGGCGGTCTATCATGCTCAGGCTCATGCTCGAAGTTATCCGGTAGTCTGTTAGTGTCCTTGAACGGAAGGTGTTCAATCTTAGGCGAAGTGCAGATGAAAGACGATCAGTCGTCCAAAGAGCAAACATCGGTCGACTACGATAGACTGGGTACGTTGTAAAGATGTTGGACGACAACCCGGGGAAAATCGGCAATGAATATGAGCTTGAATCTAGTGAAGAGTGACCTGCGGATTCTTCGCAGACTGAAGCTGGTAAAGTGCAGCAGTGAACAGTGTGAATTGGAGACGTCTTATGTGCACAAATCAGCACTTCCAGGCCTTGACCTTACTGGTAAGATTAGCAAAAGCGACCACATTGTTAGGCTACGACAATGTGGTTATCAGAAGAGAAAGTCAACCGAGAGAATCGATCAAACCAAAAAGACCTTCTGCATTGTTTGCTTAGAATTATGGAGTAGAGATCAACTTTAATAACGTGCGAACTGAAATAATTGATCGTCGATAAGAGCTGATTTTGCTTTCGTTATCTGCTATCCAGCTATCTGTTTTGACTACAGAGTCTATTGGTATGATAATAAGCTCATGGTTAGTCGAGTTTCAGAAACTCCGCATGCACACTTATTTTAATTCCCTTCTTTCAGTAGTCAGTTCTTCACATCAGTAATTAATCGGGACAAATGTAAACAGCGATGAACGTGCACTCAGGTACAACCCAATCGGCAACAAAAGCGCTCACCGAGAGCCCACGTGACGATCGTTCGGCGCAGTCGGGTAGGTAGATGTATATCAATCGAGTTTAATTTAACGGCAATTAAACACTCGAAGCCTCATCGCACTCCGTAGGTCCCAGCCCTCCGGGTTAAACCGCAGCATTCCGCAGATCTGCCACTTCACTTTTGTTTCTTCGTTGTTCGATTTTTTTGCAACTGCACCTATTCTAGCCGTACCTTTGTGTTGTTTGTAGCGTAGGTAAAGGTGGCTTCGTTCGCGGACTTCGGTGCAGTTCACGAGATTGATGCGTTCCTCTCATATAGTCCCATTCATGCATTCCTGACGGTTCGCGGAATGATTATCGACGCCGATCGCTAAATGCGATCCACGGGAAACGGGGAATTTTTAGATTTGTGGGAAAATTTGTTTACCAACTTGTTGTTGAATTTTCATGCCAGTTGAGTGTTGTAACTCAATCATGCTAATTCAAACGTTCTGTGTTTAGTTTTCTTCGAATTGAATACGACGATTTATTTACTCTCTCCTTAAAAACTGTTTTACCCGAATCGTCACCACAATCTTGTAACCATCAATTCACCGTCGCCGCACCTCAGCGCATATTATGACCGCATCAGGACCACCCGAAAGTGAGCTGCGAATCGGCCGATCCTCAATCATCACCACCACCACCACCACTTCCTTTCTCCATCCGTGAAATCATCCCTCCGAGAGGGGGGGGGGGGGAGGCTGCTGGCCAGTGTCCATCGCCAATGATGATGATTCCAACCGACAATCGGATGATTAATTCCATCGTCGTGGGAAAAGTTTGACTACAACCTGTTTTTTGCTTTTTTTTTTCTGTTGTTGTTGTTGTTGTTTTATCTGCCAGTGGGCTCTCACGGCGTTTTCGGACAGCAACAACAGATGCGACGACTTGGATCGTCAATTTGAAAACATACGGTTTGCTGCGATGGGAAGGAGATGGACGAACACCAGATTGTTGCACAAAATGTTGATTGAATTTGAATAACACCCCGAAGAGCCATGGACGATCACCATGGTGATCGCACATCGAAGCGCCAACCAGCGCACGGTGGGTTTGGATGGATATTTTGAAACTTTGAAAAGGAGTTTAACATGCTTGTCAATCCAGAAGTTTTTTTTTTTTTTCATTTTTTCAGACAAGCTTTAATCCCCCGTCTGGGGATTGGCAGTCGATTGAAAACTGAAATTGTTGTTGAATAATTGAAACAAGAAAAGAACGATTCCTCAGAACATCCTCTGTCAGAAATTTAAAAACTAGTCAACCTGTCAAACTAAAGTGAATTTTGACCAAATACAGTCTGAAATTATTGAGTATAACATCGTTTTTTTGTCAAACCTCCTAAGGTTGAAACGAGGAAAATAATCAAACAAATTTTAAAGCCAACACTTCACCCACTGTCCACAACGCACCCAGTCAGTGACATCTGCTTGTGTGTATTTCTCTCTTTTTTCTTGCTTTTTAGCAAATTATCATATTTATCGAAAAAAAAAGAACTTGATGAATGAATGTGAAGTAATGCTTGAAATTCCACTCGCCACCACTCCGGTGTGAGCTAGCTCCTGGTGAATGAATGGGCCTACATGTGAATCGTCGAATCTCCAACAGGTAGTCATGGCGGGTGGCGGCAACGGAAGAGTTGTAGTAGATGTTATAAGAGGGGAGGGGTAAGGGGGGAGGAGAAAATCCTACACTCCAAAACACGCTGGCTTGCTTCGATGCTGCTCCGTTCGTTGATGTTCGGTGGTTGTGGGGTGGCCACTTGACATTCTGGTACTCTTCAGGTGCCAGGCTGATAGTAGCCTTAAAGTTGAATGAAAATAGGTACGAAGGCAGGCACATTCGACTCCATAGCGGGCGATTCGAGGCGGTGATCTATGGTGAATGGAATTTTTTTTTTCGTGAAGTATCTCGGGAATTTAAAAATGTTTTCCGTTCTTGAACTGTGTGAACTGTGTAAACCAGCGTGAGAATGTTGATTTTCGAAGGTTGATCATTGCGTTCAGGGTTGTCAATGGTTAACGTTTAACGTCTGCTTCGTTAACGTTATGTTGGATATAGTAGATTACTATTATCATTGAACTATAGGAGTTGACATCTTATTCTATAGACTGTTCCGATAATTATTAATAACCTAATAATTAACCGTCAATTCAAAATGCGTGCAATATTCAACCAACTTTTGGCTGCGTCCTGTTGTTTACATTCAAATCAAACTGATGTTGTCATTTTCTCAATTTTTCGCACGGATGTTTAAAAATGCGTGGTCTTTCGATCAGAAAAATGATTAAGGAAGAAGGTGTGAGCGTCGGAGAAGTTCAAATTGCATTACGAAATTATCAACAACAGTGCTCTTTCGTAGATTCCCCGAGAAAGGGTGGAAAATACGGTCCCGCTGGCCCTGCAATCAACAGAAAGATAAGGAACTGTTTCATCCTACGATAGCACTATGGTCCAAATGGACAAATTTCACGACAAAAATTGATAACACGAAAACCATTAACTTTAGACAGATGGTATCTTCGGGAGATTTGATGTTTAAAACAAGATCTATCTTTTGATTTGGGTTGTGACTAGGGTGGTTCTATTATGTTCATAATAAAAATTTCAACTTTTTATTCTTATGGTTTCGAGGATTTTTTGCTTCAACAGAATTGTAGATATTTTAATTTAATGAAACTTTGGTCAAGAAATTTTAATTCTATCTCATCTACGTATCGTTTTATAACAGTTTTTATAACCTTCCTCAGGGTGGGACTTGAAAAAATAGTTTTTTTTTGCTGTAACTTTTTTATTTCAAATTGAATTTAAAAATTCAGCAAAGATCTATGCAAAATTGTTTGTCCCCTTTTGTCCCCTTAGGGAAAAAAAATCTTTTTAAATATGGTAGTTTTGCATTTTTTCTGCATAATTTCCGATCAGCAGCATAAAAAATTATCACCAAAGACCGTAACAACTCGAGTTTTTTTTATGAAAATGTTTATATTTTTATATTAATCCATCTCCGTTAATTTATTAACATTCATATCACAGACAAACACACATAACACATCGAATATTTTTCACTACAAATCATGGTCACTAACACACCTGCGCCATCTGTTGAGCACACTGTGATGGATGACTAAGCTGAACATAGTTGAGCTGTTCCACTTTTTAACGAAAATTTAGTAACATTTCCGTGTGAGAAAAAGAGATAATATGCAACAATCGATTACATTTTTTACTCATAAGGTATTTGAGCTGGATGTAACATTTAACCAAGCTAATATATGTTTAACAAGCAATATGGTAGTATGTAACACGAAAAGTTACATAACTCATTTGATAAACATACTTTAATTGTTATGTAATATATTCTCCGTGCGTGGAGGAACGAGTATGATGTAGAAGGAGATTTTCGCTCATCTCCATGAGGCACCAAGAGTGCACATTAATGTTTTTTGCTAGAATGATAGATATGAAGAGAAAGTATTAAAAGTTCCGTCAGTGCACTGCAGGTAGGAAATCAAACAGATGTTTTTTTGAAAGTTGAGCGAAAGGGCATGTATCCAGTGGTACTCGAACCATGGACGTCAACCTTTGCCTAACATCCCACTGCGGGGCAGGTTGTAGCAACGGAACAAGTCCGCCACTTCAACAGGCAAAAATTGCCGCATGGAAAGACGCTCATGTACCACTCTGGCTTGTACAGTTATTCTAGCGATCTATTGTGTGCACTCGAGTTTTTTCTCGTCGTCTCAAACGTAAAGACCTCGGAGAGAAACACCGTGAAGCGATGCGATGCTGATCCCAACCAGTATAATTAATGGTTACCACCATTTATGGTTTTGACATACTTTAATCGTTATGTTATATATTCTCCGTGCGTGGAGTAACGAGTTCGAGTTCGAGTACCACTGGATACATGCCCTTTCGCTCAACTTTTAAAAAAAACATCTGTTTGATTTGCTACCTGCCGTGCACTGACGGAACTTTCAATACTGAAAAACAAAGTAGTTCGGTAAAGACCAATAGCACAATCGACGTCGTCCGAGAAACCATGGCAACAAGTAAAAAACAAACTCGTTGCGAAGTACTTAGTATAGTATAGTAAAGTTAGTATAGTTCTTAGTATAGTCAAGGTCGTTATAATAAATTAGTAATACCGTTTCTGAAACCCGACTTTTCCTGCTCTGCGAGTATTACCTACAAGACGTTATGGGCACCCCGAAGGAAACTGCGCACGGAATTCCCCAGTATTCCGGCGGACTGGGTTTCAAGAACTGGAGTTTTCGCTTCAAGATGTTCCTGGATGCGGCGGCCGTAATACAGGTGTTGACGAACGACGTTCCGGAAGCGGAAGCTGCGAAGAAGATGTATCTAGAAGCAGACCGGAAGGCGAAGAGTCTCATCGTTGGTTTTCTGGCTGATGAAGTTCTGGAAGTTGTCCGGGACAAACGCAGCGCGAAGGAAATGTGGACCAGCTTCTGTGAAGTATTTGCGAAGAAGTCGAGGGCCAGTCAAACGCTCCTAAAGAAGCAATTAGGACGTCTGCGAATGAAGGATGGAGCTTTGATGCGGTCTCATCTACTGGCATTCGATGATTTGGTGAGGCAACTAAAAACGGCGAGCTGGCTAATGGTGATCTCGTGTCCCAGCTTTTGCTGAGCTTGCCGGACTCGTACGATCCGTTGGTTACGGCACTCGAGAACATCAAGGAGGAGGATCTCACCTTGGATGTCGTCAAGCAAAGGCTCCTGGTGGAAGAGCAGAAACGTGCTGATCGAACGGGTGAATCAACGGAGGAAAAACCAGCGGCGTTTGCAGGCAACCAACAGAACAAGCGTGGCGACAAATTCAAAGGCAAATGCCACAAATGCGGCAAAATGGGCCACATGAAGAAGGACTGCAAGCAGAAAGTAGTCCATGCTGCTGCAGGACGAAATGCGGTCAGTTTCAGGGTGAGTCATGATGGTGTGACGAAGTCAGCCGGCAATACTATCCAGTTCAAACTGGATTCCGGAGCGACCGAACATTTGGTGAATGTCAGGACGTTTTTCGACTCGGTCGAATACTTGAGGACGCCGGTGGTGATCAACGTTGCTAAGGATGGGCAAAATCTTGTGGCGAAAGCAGAAGACGTAATTAATGGATACAGTAACCATGGCGTGCTTCTAAATGTGCGGAAAGTGTTGTACGTGCCCGATCTCCGTGACAACCTTCTGTCGGTAAAGAAATTAGTGGCTACCGGTGTGGAGGTGCTTCTTCTGCAAAACAAGGCAGTTCTTAAGAAAAACGGTGTTGTTATTGCGACGGCATCGATAAAGGGCAATATCTACGAGCTTAGCATCAAGGTGAATGAATCGATGGCAAACGCTTGCCAGGTAGATCAGAATGAGCTTTGGCATCGTCGCCTGGGGCATCTCGGCCAAGGTGGCATGGCCAAAATCATGCAAAAGGATATGGCAACCGGTGTAAAGCCTGGACCGATTCGATTCTGCGACGCATGTGCCAAGGGCAAACAGTGTCGGGATCCTTTAGACGGAACACGTGAAAGAGCGAAGCGACCCCTCGAGCGGGTGCATTCCGATGTATGCGGCCCAATCGATCCACCGGCCTGGGATGGATCCAGGTATTTCGTGTCGTTCATCGACGATAAAACTCATTTCGCCATGAAGCGGAAGTCGGAGGTCTTCGAGAAGTTTAGGGAATACGAAGCGGTGGTGACTGCTCAGTTCGGTATCCGGATCTCGAAGCTGACTGTGGGCCAAGGAAGGGAATATTGCTCGACAATGCAGAAGAATTTCTACAGGACAAAGGGTATCCAGGTTGAAGCCACCATCGCCTACACGCCTCAGCAGAACGGCGTGGCTGAGCGATTCAACAGGACGCTCATAGAAAAAATGAGGACCATGCTAATTGATTCATCAATGCCGAAGTCAATGTGGAACGAAGCAGCTCTTACAGCAGTGTACTTGATAAATCGTAGTCCGTCAGCAGCTGTGTTGAAAGGAAGAACACCGGCCGAATGTTGGATAGGATCCAAGCCGGATCTAGCAATGCTACGGGTTTTTGGCTGCAAGGCATATGCGTGGATTCCTGCGCAACTCCGCAAGAAGTTGGACAACAGAAGCCAGAAACGCATCATGATTGGCTATGCCCTCAAAGGGTACCGACTCTGGAATAAGAAAAGCAGGAAGGTGGTTATTGCTCGTGACGTCGTTTCGATTAGATGTGTTTTCCGTACGCATCTGTGCCTAGAAAAGAGGAGAAACAGTTATTGGTGTTACGGTCGTACGAGCAAGAGGGCTGAACCACATGTGCCTGAAGCGGAGAAGTATACCGACGAAGAAGAAGATTCAGACTTAAGTGAAGACATCTTCGAGGATCCAGAACAGGACGAGCCAACTGGATCTACATCGGTTGCGCTCCCTTCACAAATAGAAAGACGCGAAGCGCATGGCGAGTCGTCGAGGCGTAGTGAACGGGAGCGCAGGACTCCAGGTAAATTTCTGGATCATATTACTGGTTACCGAGCAACCTCTGTCGCATTTTCCTCCTCCCTAGAAGTTCCTCAAACCTACCAAGATGTGCTGACTCGGGACGATCGAGATAAGTGGCTAAAAGCCATTCAGGACGAACTGAAAGCAATGGAAAGCAACAAGGTGTGGAAGCTGGTATCATGCCCCACCAACATAAAGCCGTTGAAAACGAAATGGGTTTTTCGTATCAAGGAGGACGAACAAGGACGAACAGTTCGGTACAAGGCCCGACTCGTCACGAAAGGTTTCCTCCTGAAACCGGGACTGGACTACGAAGAAACATACGCTCCAGTGGCCAAGCTTGCGACAATTAGGATCATCCTTGGGGTCAGCGTCCACGAAGGTTTCTTCTTTCAGCAGATGGATGTGAAGACAGCATTCCTGCAAGTTGAACTGAAGGACGGTGTGAAATCAGCGCCGAGGATGGCGTGCATGCTGCGAAAGTCGCTTTACGGACTAAAGCAATCGCCACGGTGTTGGAACCACTAGTGAGATCGAGAAGATGGGATTTGTTCGGTCAAAGCGAGACTACTGCCTGTACGTCAGGTACCGCGATGGTGGCGAGCTATATATCATCTTATACGTCGACGATCTTCTGATTGCGGGAAGAAACTTGGACACCATCAACCAGCTGAAGAAGAAATTGTTCACCGTGTTCGCAATGGCCGATTGTGGCGAACTGCGACATTTTCTAGGAATGCGGATCGACTACAACCGTAGTGGGGGATCCATGAGGTTATTGCAGGAGACCAGCATCGTGAAGGTGCTGAACTGTTTCGGCATGAGCGAGTGCAATCCGATAAGGACTCCAATGGAAAAAGGCCTACAACTTCCACGAGATGGGCCTACCGCTGAAGAACCATATCGGGAATTGCTCGGAAGCCTGATGTACATCATGCTCTGTGTCAGGCCAGATATATCCTGTCGGTTATCTCAGCAGGTTCCAGCAGACCTCTTCAACCGTGCACTGGACTGCACTAAAGTGAGTGGTGCGATACCTGAGCGGGACAAAAGCAATGAGTCTCGAATACCGGAGCAACAAAGAAGCAAACGTGCTCGTCGGTTACGCTGATGCCGATTGGGCGGCCGACCTTCTGGACCGAAAATCCGTGAGCAGCTTCATTTTTAAAGTTTATGGATGTACCGTATCCTGGAAGAGCAAGAAGCAATCGACAGTTTCATTGTCGTCAAGCGAAGCTGAGTACGTTGGTCTCAGCGCAGCAACAGCAGAGGCCGTGTGGATCAGCGGGGTTCTGGAAGACCTCCATGTAGCTGCCAACCCTGTGACAATTTACGAGGACAACCGAGGATGCGTTGGTATGGCGAAGAATCTGGAAAGTAAAAGGACCAAACATATTGACGTAAAGCATCACTTCATCCGAGATCTGGTTGAGAGCGGGACGGTGCACATCGAGCCGATTGGTACCCGTGATTAACTGGCCGACTTGTTTACAAAACCCCTGGAAGCCACTCGGTTCAAACTGCTTACATCAAATTTAGGAATGTCGGATTGAGAGGGGATAAAAAACAAAGTAGCTCGGTAAAGACCGATAGCACAATCGACGTCGTCCGAGATACCATGGCAACAAGTAAATAACAAACTCGTTGCGAAGTTCTTAGTGTATAAGCATGGGTACCATGGTAACGTGTAAACAACTTGGGAGGGTATAAATATGATTTTGTCACCTAGCGCTGTTATTCTATATTCTACCGTCAAAATCGTTATAATAAATTAGTAATACCGTTTCTGTAACCCGACTTTTCCTGCTCTGCGAGTATTACCTACAAGAAATACTTTCTCTTCATATCTATCATTCTAGCAAAAAACATTAATGTGCACTCTTGGTGCCTCATGGAGATGAGCGAACATCTCCTTCTACATCATTTTATAATGTCAAAAACTATCGAGGGATATGGATATAATGTCGGTCTATTCGTACCAATTTGGGTCTTATCACGGATTCTTATCGTCCCATTCGATAGATTTGTTATTAAATGTTGTATATGTACGATTTTTTTCTGATTTTCTGATTTAAGACGTTGCCAGCTGTAGTTGCTTTTCCAACTGTTCCCAAATCAAACATAGTTAGGAATCTAGAAAAAATATGTTCCTAACATTGGTGTACAATTTCGGCCACCAAGAGACCAACCATTTTGGAGTTGTTGTACTCTCCTAATTGCAGAGAACACGTCTTAACTTCACCGCTGGCAGGATACGAAAGAGGTCGAGCTCTCGGGCTACGTGATCGGTTTGGAAAATGTAGGGTTTTTATGAAACCTCAAGCGTGCGAGATGCGAGCGGCAGGGATGCGTCATATAGTCAAGGTGTATATAGAGGGTTGTTAAGGGATGATTATATTCATCATCCTCACATCACCCCTCTTCAGAATAAAAAAAATGGAATCTCGGGAATAAATGGCTTATTGTGATTTGAAATACATGATTAAATTTGCCCTTAAAACGTGGTGGATGTTAGATTGCTTCATCCTCAACAAATCCTATGTAACTTTCCAAATATTGAGGTGTGCTCTTTGCTCGAATGAGACGATCAGCTACGTCAACCTGTGGATTTTCTACCTGTGATAGATGTGCTGCAGTGTCCTGGTTGACTCTAAAGCCTTCCAAACGTTCAGGATGGATAGTTTCTTCGGAGTGCCTCCAGGGGTATGCCTTTTTTGTCTGTGACACATGTCTTCTCTGGATCAGACCGCTTTCGTCACTCAGAACCAGGGATGCCAGATATTTTTTTCAAATGTCTGTAATAAAAATTTGAAATGTCTGGGAATGTCTATAAAAGTCTGTAAATTTTTTTACAAAATTATACTTTTTTCGACGTAAAGACGTAATAACGTAGATGACACGGTTTCATATATATATTTTTTCCTGTAACGGTCTTTCCTGTTTAATCAAAATTGAGTTTTCATTTTATAAATTCAACAGATATATTTTCTGGCTCAACAATTACCATTGAATTACAATGAATGACAGAATAAATTTTTCGTTGCATTAATTATAAAGTTGAATTCAAAATTTTTATTTCTATTTCATTAGTACAAACACATTACAATGCCACTAAAAAGGAATTTATTGTAGATTCAGTCGAGGGGCTGTCATTTTCGATTTATACATTTGTGTTTTATTTGAATGGAAGCCCCCTTTCAGGAAAGGGAGCGGTCTCTCGCTATCATAAAAACCTCCCCGGCCTCAAAAATCTCTCCATTTAAATTTCACGCTGATCGGTTCAGTAGTTAGGAAAATTTCCTAATGATCAAATTTTCCAAACGAGGTGAGATGGAAAGTAAGGAATTGTAATTCTTGCATGAGTGTGTGTCCTCATAGTATGATACGAACGGTTGGGCAGATGTGTACCATATTTTAATATGGTGTCGTGAGTGATGTATATCATTATGGTCATATGAATTATTTTTCTATACACTGCTTCTTCGGTTTGTCAGTGATTATCTTTCAGGGAAGCTCTCCTGATCTTCTACAAGGCTCTTTGCTGAAATTCTGGGAAGTTTCTTCCTGAGCTTCAGTCAAAATCTCTCATGAACTTCTTGGCAGTCATTCCTTATTTTCTTCGAAATTTACATTTAAGAACCCAACCTTACCGTCCAGACACATTTGGTATATTTGTTTCTTGAACAGAGTTACTTTCTAAAGTTCTAATAAGTCCTATCCTGAAATACGAGAATTTTTTTTTGCAAAACTTTGGGAAAGTACTCTCCAGAATTTCTTGGAAAATCTTCATAAAGCTGTTAAAAGCTTCTTCCTGAACTTCTGAGAAGTTCATTTCTGAACTTCCGAGATGTTCTTTTCTGAACTTCAGGTAAGTATTCTCCTGAACTTTGGGGAAGTTTGTTCCAGAATTTTTGATAGATCTGTGCTTGAACTACTAGAAAGTTACTATACTTCTGGAATACTTCTTCCTGATTTTATCAAAAGTATCTACTTGAACTTCTGTGATTTCCTAAACCTCGAGAAGTTCTCATTCTTAAATGCTAGAATGTTCGATTCGAAACTTTAGGGAAGCTCTCTAGCATTTCTGGGTAGTTCCAACTAAACTTTTGGTTTCTTCGGAGCTTCTCAGAAGTCCTCTTGTGACCTTCTGAGGAGTTCGTTACTGATTTTTTTGAAAATCCTTTTTGATCCTACAGGTTTTTCTGGAAATTCGGGAAATTTTTCCCAGCGATTATTTTTGTAGGAAAATTCCCTTAAATTTGTTCTAGAAGTTTTTTCTTGGACTTCTGAGAAGTGCTCTTCTGAACTTTAGGGAAGTTTTCTCCAGAACTTTGGAAAATTTGTTGCAGAACTATTTGGAAATTCAGGCTCAAATAAGAAGAAAAAACACCCAATGCTCTTGGAAAGTTTCACTCTGTTTTTTAGAAAGGTTTGTTTCTGAATTTAGAGAAATCATTATTCTGACATTCTGAAATGTTCTCCTCTGAGCTTTAGAAGAGCTGTCTAGCACTTCTGGGAAGTTCCAACTAACATTTTGAGAATAAGAGTTTTAAGATTTATTTCAATAGCTCATAACTTTTTCTGTTGTTCTGTCCCCGAGTGGCAACCGACAAGCCTTTAGAGCAAATGTTAGGATCACAATAGTAATAGTATTCAAACGAGAAAATAGAATCTACTTTTTGTTATTCCGGTGGTCCAAATAACCCGAGCTCCTAGAAAATATCCTACCACGTTTGCTAAGCATTAGTTGGCTGGCCTCACGCCACAAAAGCTTTGGCGATGCCCATATTTATTTCAATCGGTTCGTTTTGTTTTGATAGGGTTTGACATGTTTGAAAATTGGAAATATCCTATTTATAAAAATGCAACCCTAGAAGTGGAGAGCAATTTCGGCAAGAACCAAAGATGTGAAGAGAAGGTTTTGATGGGTCCGTAAGAGCACGGCAGGTTGTAAAATTGAATAGAATTATTTGAAATTGAGCGTAGAGCATGTTTGAAAAGTGGCATCCAATCCAGCAGACAATCTCTTGCCTAGCTACCGGGCCCATTGTGTCTCCAAGTGGCCCACCACTTTCGTTTCTTCACGGATTTCTACTTAAAATGATACTGTACCTACCATACTGTTCAGATTCTCGTACGATTTAAATCCGAACTTCAGCCAATACCTTTATTTGAAAATTTAACAAAAATTTCAAATGTCTGTAAAAGTCTGCAACATAAACAAAATGTCTGCTAAATGTCTGCATCGTTAAAAAGTCTGCAACA
>JASCZW010004209.1:0-30649 GCA_034211315.2 Aedes japonicus | reverse complement strand
CCCTAATGGTAACTACTCAGTAGTTAATAATTAGCATTTTAAGATTAAGCAAAATAGGTGAAATTGACAGCTCATCAACCTTTTACTCGCCAACTTTGGCATTGTTTTGCTTTATGACCGGTCATTTATCACCTGCGGCTAACGGAGCCCTCAGAACCGCAAATCTACCGTTTAGTGAGGCGCTACATCGAGCCAGACAACTAACGACTACCGGGAACTCCGCCATTCGATTGTCCATTGTCACCTGTCATAGCGACATCCTCAATTCTCATTCGGATTCCGCGTAAACCACTAGAAAAATGGCAAATTCAGCGACGCGACGACGCGCCGCGTTCCCAACCGCCCCAACCGATCCGATAACGAGCCACTTAACCTCTTTCGGTTGACGGCGGCCCAACCCTGTTGGCTTGAAATCCCTTGTTGAATTCAATCAGTCTCGTCTGGTTCCCTTTTTGCCTCTTGGAAATGCCATTGCACGTAAGTAGGTATGCACATTCAATGGACGTTGCATAAGTTCTTCAACCCGTCCTGCCCTGCGGCACTTGCCCATTGCAGTGCATTGGAGAGTCATTGATCACGTGGCTTCCTGGCTCAGCCGTGCGTCGCATCGTGCAATCATCGGCCAGCCAGACGACTAGGCATCAACTACGTACAACATCGTAAAAATAGACTCCTCATCGGAACGAGCGTATTATCAATTATATTCGCTCGCAGACCTGCCTGCCGCGCGCGCCGTTCCACTCTTCTGGCCGACTGACTGATGGCAGCAAGTGGCCACCGTAGACGAGCTGCTGGACTTCGCTGCTGGTTGGCCCCGGTTCGACCGGTCGTCGTCGGGTCCCCGAGAGCGATCGCACACCGCGAGCTTAAGACGGTCAAGTGGCGCGCCAAGAAGTTGTAAAGAAGTGGAGAGCGTCAATTTGGCTGCGGGGTCCGGCCCGTCCGATATGCCTTCGGGGGACTTGTTTTGATTTATGCGCGAATGTTTCTTTCGTCGTCGTAATCTATCATGGCAAAGACGGCGACGGCGACGACGACCACGACGATGATGGCAATGGAATCACAGAATCCAACTCAGAAAGATGCAATGATGGAATGGCTGGATTGTGGGGAAATACATACTAACGATATTTATTGATGAGTGATTTAAAAAATAGTGCGAGATTTATCAATGTTGAATTTGTTCAAAGTTACAAAGAACAACTTCGGTTTGATTGAATCGAAAATTCCGAGGAAATTAATTTGGTTTGATTTTCTCAATCTTAAGAAAACTGCTTTAATCGTAGTAATCGTCGGGGAGGTAGCTCATCAAATCATCCAGTTCACATCTTAGCATCTTGCCATGGTGTGAAGGATGTCTCCCATCAAATTGCATCACGGAAAAAACGCTGTAAAAAATTACCCATTGGTTACTTTTTCTGGAAAATTTGGGTAGAAATAGTTTAGAGTGTTTTTGTTGTTGTATTCTGAACTTGTGGAAGAAGTCACCAGAACTTTCAAGAAAAGTTCCCTTTAGCTTCTGAGGAAAGTTTCCAGAAGTTTTATGAGCAGTTTTCAAAACTCTAAGAAGTCCTCTGAATATGTTCCCAAAACTTCTGAGAGAAGTTTCCATAATTTTTTATATGAATTCTCAAAACTTCTGAAAGAAGTTTTCAAGAACTTTTGAAGGAAGTAACTTCTAGGAGAAGGCTCCTAGAACTTCTATCAGAAGTCAACAGAACTTCTATGTGCAGTTCCCAGAACTATTGAAAAAAGTTGCCAGAACTTTCGTGAAAAGTTCCCAGAACTTCTGAAAGAAGTTCCTAAAATTTCTGGTAGAAGTTCCTTGATCTTCTGGTAGAAAAGCCTAGAACTTCTGAGAGTTCCTAGAACTTTTATAAGATCAGAATCTGAGAACTCTGAGAGAAGTTTCCAGAGCTTGTGCGAAGATTTCGTAGAACATTTGGGAGAAGTTCCTAGAAACTTTGGGATGAGTTCCAAGAACTTATGGAAAAAGTTGAATAATATTTGGGAGAAGTTCCAGAGCTTCTGGAACAAAGTTTAGACTTCTAAAAATAGGCTCCAGAACTTCTCGGGAGAAGTTCTTAGAACTCCTGGGAGACGTTCCCAGAACTCCTAGGAGAACTTTTGTGAGAAATTCCCAGAATTTCTGTGAAAAGCTTCCAGAACTTCTTGGAAAACTTTCCAGAACTTGTGGGAGAAGGTCCTAAAAGTACTGAGATAGTTTCCCAGAAATTCTGAGAAAAGTTCCTCTGAATATGCTCTCAGAACTTCTGGGGAAGTTCTGAGGTAAGTTTTAGGAACTTCGAGGAGAAGATCTCTAGAACTTCTGGGATATGTTCCCAGTACTGCTATGAATAGTTCCCAGAACTTTTGCACTCAGTAGCAAAAAAAAAGCCGAGCAATATTTTGCTTCCAAAATACGCGTTGTTCAACCTTCTGTAACTTTGTCAATTATCAATATATTTGGTTACAGAGATTAATGTGGACAAAATTTGAACTGTTTTCATTAAGTGGTTTGGACTACAGCTGACGTCAAAGTTGACGCTCCAACATGAGTATTTCTCGCTTTCACCCGATATTTACCATGCTGAACTATCGGTGCAAAAACAAAGCCGAGGCATTGTCATCATACAGTTTTGGGCCGAATTAATAAGATGAATTCACCTCGGTTTTGTTTCTGCACCGATAGTTCAGCATGGTAAATATCGGGTGAAAGCGAGAAATACTCATGTTAGAGCGTCAACTTTGACGCCAGCTGTAGTCCAAACCACTTGATGAAAACAGTTCAAATTTTGTCCACATTAATCTCTCTATTGTTTTAAGTCATGGAGAAATTTTTAATATCCTACCTAAATTTTTCACAGAAATACGGATTTTTGAAATTGGTATGTCAAAATTGACATTTTTCACATATGTTATGATAACTTCAAATTTATAAATTTTATCAACATAAAATTTCATCACATAAGGTGTATACATTAGTTATAGTGTTGTCAAAATTTCAGCCAAATATATTGATAATTGACAAAGTTACAGAAGGTTGAACAACGCGTATTTTGGAAGCAAAATTTTGCTCGGCTTTTTTTTGCTACTGAGTGTATGAGAAGTTCCCACGACTTATGTAAAAAGTTTCCAACACTGCTGAGTAGTTCCCAAAACATCTAGGAGAGGTTCCCAGAACCCTTCGCAGGACTTCTAAGTGAAGTTTGCAGAACTTCTTGGAGAATTTTCCAGAACTTCTGGAAGCAATCCCAGAACTTCTGGAAGAAGTTCCAGAACGTCTGGGAGAAGTTCCAGAACTTCTGGGAGAGGTTTTAAAAATATATGGGAGAATGTTCAGAACTTCTGTGAGAAGTTTATAAAACCACTGAGAACAGTTTCTTATAATTTTAAGCTAAGTTCCCTTTACCTTCTGAGAGAAGTTCCCAAAACGTTTTGGAAAAGCTTCCAGAGCTCTAAGAAGTCCCCTAGAGATGTTTCAAGAGAAGTTCTGAGAGATGTTCCCAAAACTTCTTAGAGAAGTTCCCAAAATTTTATGAAAAAGTTCCCAAAATCTCTGAGGTAAGTTCCCAAGAACTTTTGGGAGAAGTTTTCAGAACATCTGAGAGAAGTACCTAGTATTTCTGAGATGAGTTCTTAGATCCCAGGATTTCTTGAAGAAACTCCCAAAACTTCTTGCAGAACTTTTCAGTTCTTCTGAAAAAAGTTCCCAGAACGTCTGGAAGAAGTCGCTAGAACGACTGGAACTTATGGGAGAAGTTCTTAGAACTTTGAGAGCAGTTCCTAGAAATTCTTGAATAAGTTTCCAAAAGCTATGGGTTTCAGAACGCCAGAGAGTAGTTTTCAGAACTTCAGGGATAAGTTTCCAGAACTCTTAGAAGTTCTCTGAATATGCTCTCAGAACTGCTCAGAGGAGTTTCCACGAACTTCTGAGAGTAAATTTGAGGAAATTTTAACAACATCTAGAAGAGGTTTCCACAACCCTTTGGGAATAAATTTCTACACTTCCAGGAGAAGTTTCCAGAACTTCTTGGAAAATTTCTAGAACTTCTTGAAAAGTTCCAGAACATCTGGGAGAAGTTACAGAACTTCTAGGGCATGTTGTAGAATATCTGGGGGAAGGTCCAGAACTTCTGGAAGAGATTCCAAAATATCTGGGAGAATGTTCAGAACTTCTTTGAGAAGTTTCTAGAACTACTGAGAACAGTTACTTTATATTTTAAGCAAACTTCCCTCTACCTTCTGAGAGAAGTTTCCTGAACTTTTTGAATAAACTACCAGACATCTAAGAAATCCCCTGAAGATGATCCAACACGCTAAGCTCAGTTTACCCATAATCGCAAAAAAGTGCACATACTTATTTATGGGTGAAGTTACTTTACCCATATTTGATTAAATTTGTATGAGAAAAAATACTCAAATATGGGTAAGTTGTAACGTTCCTATAAATGGGTATGTGCACTTTCCGCGATTATGGGTATTCTTTACCCATATTTGGGTAAACTGATCTTAGCGTGAAGAGAAGTTCTGAAGTTCCATAATTTTGGAAAGAAGTTTCCAAAACCGCTGAGGATTTCCCAGGATTTCTGGTTCCTAGAACTTATATAAAAAGAGAATCTGAGAGAAGTTTCTAGAACATCTAGTGAAAGTTTCCAGAACTTCTAGTGGAAGTTCCCAGAACTTCTAGAGGAATTTCCAGAATTTCTAGTGAACAGTTCCCAGGACTTGTGTCAGGAGTTTCAAGAATATTTGGGAGTAGTTTCTAGAACTTTTAAGAGGAGAAAACTTCTAGAAGAAGTAGCAGAACTTCTAGGAAAAGTCCCTAGAACTACTGAGAGAAGTTCCCAGATCTTATGGGAGAACTATCCAGATCTGCTGGGAAAAGTTCTGGTAGAAGCTCCAAGAAGCTCTTGGGGAATTTCTCAAAAGTTATGGAAAAAGTCCTTAAAATTTATGGGAGAAGTATTCAGAACACCAGGGAGTAGTTTTCAGAACTTTTGGGAAAAGTTTCCACAACTTTAGAGAAATTTTTTCAGAACTTTTGTGAGAAATTTCCAGAATTTCTGGGACAAGTTTCTAGTTCTTCTGAGAAAAGTACTGAGGGAAGTTTCTAGTACTTCTAAAAGAAGTTCCCAAAGCCTCTGAGAGAAGAACCCAAAATTTCTGGTAGAAGTTCCCAGACTTCTGCGAGGAGTTTCAAGAGCTTCTGGGAGAAGTTCCCAGAACAGCTGGAAGATGTTCCCAGAACTTCTTTGAGAAGTTATCAGGCCTTCTGGGAGAAACTCTCAAACCGTTTTGATTCTAAACAGTGTTCCTTAAACTCCTGGAAGAAATTCCGAGAACGTCAGGGAAAAATTACCAAAACTTCTGGGAAAAGTTCCCAGAACTTCTAGAGACGTTTCTAGACGTTCTGTGAAAAATTCAGAGAACTTCTGGGAGAAGTTCCTAGATCTTCTGAGATAAGTTCCCAGAACTTCAGGGAGAAGATCCCAGGGCTTCTGGTAGAAATTACCGGAACTTTTTGGAGAACTTCCCAGAACTACAGAAAGCATTTCGCAGAATTTCTGGAATAAGTTCAAAAAAATTATTGAGAGAAACCACAAAGACTTTCTGAGAGAAGATCGCGAAGGCTTCTCATAACTTCCAAGAGAATGTTCTAAAGGGCGAACACGGAATTTTTGCGACACCGAAAAGTCATGCCAATTTTCTTATAATGTTTAGAATCAAACCAAAATTTTAGGGTAGTTTTATACATATATTTACTTCAAAAATCAAAAGAAAAGTTAATCGATGGAGCCTTGAGTGTAAAATTAAACGCATTTTCGCTTGATGCCCTCCACCAAAGTCTTTACAGTGTCATCCGGTACCAGTTTCTCAGTTTTTTTTCCATTTTCTTAACGTGTCCTTCTCGTATTTGATTGTCTTCTTGCTCTTCCGAAGTTCCCGCTTCATCATTGCCCAGTACTGCTCCACTGGGCGCAGCTCCGGACAGTTTGGCGGATTCATGTCCTTTGGAACAAAATGGACAGAATTGGCCTCATACCACTCCAGGACACTTTTAGAATAGTGGCATGTTGCCAAATCTGGCCAAAATAGCGGAGCTTTGTCGTGCTGCTGCAAGAACGGCGCTACTCGAGGCACTCAGATTTGTAGATCTTGCCATTTACTGTGCCCTTTGTCACGAAAGGCTCACTCGTCAGTCCGCAAGAGCAGATGGCCTGCCAAATGAGATATTTGGAGGCGAACTTCGACATTTTCTTCTTCTTAAATTTGTCATCCACATAGAACTTGCTCTTGTCGGTGAAAAACTCCAACCCCGGAATTTGCTTAAAATCGGCTTTTATATACGTTTCGTCGTCCATCACACAGCAGCCATATTTTGTCAGCATCTTCTCGTAGAGCTTCCGTGCCCAAGTTTTAGCCGTCGATTGTTGCCGCTCATCGCGGTTTGGGAAGTTCTGTACCTTGTATGTATGTAGTCCAGCTCTCTTCTTTGCATTCTGGACGTAGCTCTGCGACATGCCGATCTTTTTAGCCAAATCACGGCTTGAGACGTTGGGATTTGCTTTAATCTTCCGCTTCACCTTTCCCTCCGTCTTTCTGTTCTCCGGTCCCGGTTTTCTTCCAGCTCCTTTGCCGTGGTCCAACGTCAACCGCTCCTGGAACCGCTTCAACACTCTGGAGACGGTTGAATGGTGAATGTTCAACATTTTTCCCAACTGCCGGTGCGACAGGTCAGGAAATTCCAGGTGTTTGGAAAGAATTAGTTCTCTCGACTCGCGTTGGTTCACCTCCATTTTCGTTGAATCGAAAAACACGACTTCGAGTTTGACAGCATGTAAACAATACACATCAATGAGAAAGTGTGCAAAATTTGGTTAATTTTTACCCAATGGTAAAAAAGTTATGCCCTGTTGAATGTGTCGCAATAATTTCGTGTTCGCCCTTTAGTAACGATATCCTGGAAACTAGCAACGAGAGTTGTTAGTTATTTTTCATTCTTTACTCCTAATCCAACTACCAATCGATGAAGACGTGTTATCAAGCTATTTCTGAATAAACGTTTCTGTTCCTGTTCGACTTGTGTTCTATTCTTCGACTCCGACGCTCTGCGTTATTCAATATTACCCATTGGTAACTTTTTCTGGAAAATTTGGGTAGAAATAGTTTAGAGTGTTTATTGTAGTTGCATTATGAAAAGTTCCCTTTAGATTCTGAGAAAAGTTTCCAGAAGTATCATGAGCAGTTTTCAAAACTCTTAGAAGTCCTCTGAATATGTTCCCAAAATTTCTGAGAGAAGTTTCCATAATTTTTAATATGAGTTCTCAGAACTTCTGAGATAAATTTCCAAGAACTTTTGAGAGAAGTAACTTCTAGGAGAAGGTTCCTAGAACTTCTGGGAGAAGTTCCCAAACTTCTATCAGAAGTCAACAGAACTTCTATGCGCAGTTCCCAGAACTATTGAAAAAAGTTGGCAGAACTTCCGTAAAAAGCTACCAGAACTTCTGAAAGAAGTTCCTAAAATTTCTGGTAGAAGTTCCTTGAACTTTTGGTAGAAGTTCCTTGCACTTCTGGTAGAAGTTCCTAGAACTTTTATAAGATCAGAATCTGAAAAGAAAAGTTTCCAGAACATTTGGGAGAAGTTCCTAGAAATTTTGGGAGGAGTTCTAGGAACTTCTGGAATCACAATATTTGAGAGAAGTTCCAGAACTTCTGGAACAAAGTTAAGAACTTCTAAAAAGAGATTGAGAAGTTCCCAGAACTCCTAGGAAAACTTTTTTGAGAAATTCCCAGAACTTCTGTGAAAAGCTTCCACAACTGCTTGGAGAACTTCCCAGAACTTCTGGGAGAAGTTCCCAAAAGTACTGAGATAGGTTCTCAGAAATTCTGAGAAAAGTTCCCTTCAACTTCTGAGATAAGTTTCCAGAACTCTAAGAAGTCCTCTGAATATGCTCCCAGAACTTCTAAGGGAAGTTCTGAGGTAAGTTTTAGGTACTTCTAGGAGAAGTTCTCTAGAACTTTTGGGAACTGTTCCCAGTACTGCTATAAATTGTTCCCAGAACTTCTTTGAGAAGTTCCCAGCACTGCTGAGTAGTTCCCAAAACATCTAGGAGAGGTTCCCAGAACCCTTCGGGAAAAGTTTTCAGGACTTATAGGTGAAGTTTGCAGAACTTCTTGGAGAACTTTCCAGAACGACTGGCAGAGTTTTCCAGAACTTCTTGCAGAAATTCCAGAACTTCTTGCAGAAATTCCAGAACTTCTGGAAGAAGTTCCAGAACTTCTGGAAGAAGTTCCAGAGCTTCTGGAAGAAGTCCCAGAACGTCTGTGAGAAGTTCCAGAACTTCTGGGAGAGGTTTTAAAATAAATGGGAGAATGTTCAGAACTTCTAAGAAAAGTTTCCAAAACCACTGAGAACAGTTTCTTATCATTTTAAGCAAAGTTCCCTCTACCTTCTGAGAGACGTTCCCAGAACTTTTTGGAAAAGCTTTCAAAGCTCTAAGAAGACCCCTAAAGATGTTCCTAGAGAAATTCTGAGAGATGCTTCCAAAACTTCTGAGAGAAGTTCCCAAAATTTTGGGTAAAAATTCCCAAAATCTCTGAAGTACGTTCCCAAGAACTTCTGGGAGAAGTTCTCAGAACATCTGAGAGAAGTACCAAGTTTTTCTTAGATGGGTTTCCAGATCCCAGGATTTCTGGTAGAAGCTTTCACTTCTTGGAGAACTTTTGAGAACTTCTGAAAGAAGTTCCCAGGACTTCTAGAAGGAGTTGCTAGAACTACTGGAACTTATGGGAGAAATTCTTAGAACTTTGAGAGCAGTTCCCAGAAATTCTTGAATAAGTTCCCAAAAGCTATGGGTTTCAGAACGCCATAGAGTAGTTTTCAGAACTTTAGGGAGAAGTTTTCAGAACTCTAAGAAGTTCTCTGAATATGACGTTCCCACAACCCTTTGGGAATAAATTTCTACACTTCCAGGAGAAGTTTCCAGTACTTCTTGGAGAATTTCTAGAACATCTTGAAGAAGTTCCAGAACATCTGGGAGAAGTTACAGAACTTCTGGGGCATGTTATAGAAGGGCTGGGGGAAGGTCCAGAACTTCTGGAAGAGATTCCAAAATATCTGGGAGAATGTTCAGAACTTCTTTGAGAAGTTTCTAGAACTACTGAGAACAGTTACTTTATATTTTAAGCAAACTTCCCTCTACCTTCTGAGAGAAGTTCCCTGAACTTTTTGAATAAACTACCAGACATCTAAGAATTCCCCTGAAGATGATCCAACACGCTAAGCTCAGTTTACCCATAATCGCAAAAAAGTGCACATACTTATTTATGGGTGGAGTTACTTTACCCATATTTGAGTAAATTTGTATGAGAAAAAATACTCAAATATGGGTAAGTATTAACGTTCCTATAAACGGGTATGTGCACTTTCCGCAATTATGAGTATTCTTTACCCATATTTGGGTAAACTGATCTTAGCGTGAAGAGAAGTTCTGAAGTTCCATAATTTTGGAAAGAAGTTTCCAAAACCGCTGAGGATTTCCCAGGATTTCTGGTTCCTAGAACTTATATAAGAAGAGAATCTGAAAGAAGTTTCTAGAACATCTAGTGAAAGTTTCCAGAACTTCTAGTGGAAGTTCCCAGAACTTCTAGAGGAATTTCCAGAATTTCTAGTGAACAGTTCCCAGAACTTGTGTCAGGAGTTCCAAGAATATTTGGGAGTAGTTTCTAGAACTTAAGATGAGTTCCAAAAACTTCTGGATGAAGTAGCAGAACTTCTGGGAGAAGTCCCTAGAACTACTGAGAGAAGTTCCCAGATCTTAAGGAAGAACTATCCAAAGCTACTGGGAAAAGTTCTGGGGGAAGCTCCCAGAAGCTCTTGGGGAATTTCTCAAAAGTTATGGGAAAAGTCCTTAAAAGTTATGGGAGAAGTATTCAAAACACCAGGGAGTAGTTTTCAGAACTTTTGGGAAAAGTTTCCAGAACTTTAGAGAAATGTTTTCAGAACTTTTGAGAGAAATTTCCAGAATTTTTGGGACAAGCTTCTTCTTCTTCTGAGAAAAGTTCTGAGGGAAGTTTCTAGAACTTCTAAAAGAAGTTCTCAAAGCCTCTGGGAGAAGAACCCAAAATTTCTGGTAGAAGTTCCCAGACTTCTGGGAGGAGTTCCAAGAGCTTCTGGGAGGAGTTCCCAGAACTTCTTTGAGAAGTTATCAGGCCTTCTTGGAGAAACTCTCAACCCGTTTGAGTTCTAAGCAATGTTCCCTGGAAACTCCTGGAAGAAGTTCCGAGAACTTCAGGGAAAAATTACCAAAACTTCTGGGAAAAGTTCCCAGAGCTTCTGAGAGACGTTTCTGGACTTTTTGTGAAAAGTTATGAGAAATTCTGCGAGAAGTTCCTAGATCTTCTGAGATAAGTTCCCAGAACTTCAGGGAGAAGATCCCAGGGCTTCTGATAGAAATTGCCGGAACTTCTTGGAGAACTTCCCAGAACTTCAGAAAGCATTTCGCAGAATTTCTGGAATAAGTTCAAAAAAATTATTGAGAGAAACCACAAGGACCTTCTGAGAGAAGATCGCGAAGGCTTCTCGTAACTTCCAAGAGAATGTTCTAGATTTTCTCAGTGAAGTTTTATCGCTGTCAATTTTTCGGAAATGGCGCGACGCGACAAGTTTAAGTCGACCAAATTTTGATCGAAACACCCTTTATATTTAAGTAAGAATCGTGAGAACGATATCGCCGATATTATTAGAACAAAGCTTATAATCTCCCTCTGTTTGATTGTAAGACAAAACAATTCGACACAGATTTTTCATTAGGGCCTAACTGACAAACGTAAACAATGGCTTTTTACTCAAATTTCTCGCCATTGAAAACTCGCCTAATCAATCTACCACGGTTATTTCGAAGAGGAAGAGATCTTCTATCCGATAGCATAAGAGGCTTACATGGATAGCCTTTGAGCCATGAGAAATTGACGGAAGAAGCCATTGTTTACGTTTGTCAGTTAGGCCCTAATGAAAAATCTGTGTCGAATTGATAACGTTGAAATTGGTTCCAACTTTTCCTACAACAGAACTGATTAAGAAAATATTTGGCTAAAATTTACATGTCATTACCCATGACCTTATGCCAAATCTAGCTTTCGTTATAGATAACGTGATAACTATGAAAGTTGTATGAATAACCATACGTTATTAGTGGCACCTTGCCGACACAATTCAACCAAACATAGACAAATATTGATCGCACAAACCCTAAATTGCAATGAGCTCAATCTCCTACAACCCCGCCAGCAAGTGCACCTCACAAGACCCATATCAGCGGTCCGTCAGACGACCGGTTGTCAACCGGTTGATGGACGGCCGAAGACAGTGTTCATGATGCTCGGAAAAAGGGCGCACGATACCGGTTGGCCAGGTTTCAGTCGCTGCACTCCCCCTTCTAGCTCTCCCAGTCAGTGTCTCGCGTGCGCATATTATTATGTGTTGCAATTTAGGAAATTCCATCCATCAGACATCGGACAGTAGTGCCTAGCATGGAGCGCGCGTGTGCGACGGGACGCCATCGCCATCGCCATCGCCGCCACATAGTCCGTCCGTCCGTCCGCTCAAAATGTGCAATGTGCATCGATCGTGCGTGGATTGCTGCACTCTATTGACCATAAAAATAGCTCTCCGATCCAAGCAAGCGGGCAGCTCAGACAGCCAGGCAGCATAGACCAATGATACCAGCAGCAGGGTAGGTCTTCTAGCAGGCGATGCACCGCCGCAATTGACTTATGGAGCTTTATAACGGTAATCAATTAAGTACCCAGAGTCTTGGCACACCGCGTCGACAATTTATATGGTCAATGGAAACCGGACTCTTAAGTCTTCGGTATGGTCTTGGCTTGCAATGCAGGCGGGCAGGTGCCAAGCGACCCGAGGCGCGACGTGACGCGTCGGTCGGACGTATTCAGAAAATGTGAAGTGTTCAATCAAAATGGCGCTAGAGTGAAAGAAAGGAGCCGGATGAAGGGTCGGTCGGTCGGTCGGTCGGTTGAACGAAGGCGGCGGCGGCGCATTTGCCGTCAGGTGAGGGGCGAAAAGTTGAAAACGAGCGCGCAGTTTATGTAAAATTGGCCGCTCGAAGCTCTCAATCATGTCGATTTGAAAAGTAGCGACAACAACGAAGTAGCGGACAGTCGGCGAGGGCAGGTAGAGGACTGACCGAGAGTATGGGGCAACGAGGTGACATTTTTGCTTAATTATCAGGAATTTTCGCCTTGTTGAGGGTCGATTGAGCGAGTTGGCGGCGGCGGCGGCGGCGGCGGTCAGTGATGGCGCACGTAATTTGACTGGTTAGGCAGTTTGACAGGTAGCGGCGCTTTTGGAATTTTGCATTATGTCCAAAATTTCAACCATCGCGATTGACACTCGCGGCTGGATCGATTCGGTGAAACTTGATTCTGTTTTTGGGACGGCCGGCGGTTGCTGATTTTAATGTGGGGTTTTGTACCGTTCGTAGTAGTTCGACGTGTTTTCCTTTCAACCAACTCAAATGGTTCCGAAATATGGCTTTTGACCCTCGTCGGAATTCTTGCCCCACGAAACTTCAAGAAGCGAGTGATTAATCTGTTTTCAGCGCCGAATTCTGGCATACCATCAGTATCTATCTGCACGAATAACCCTTGCGAACCGACCGATCGCGGCCATTTATGCCATTACCCGGATCGCCCTGTTTATCAATCTAAAAAAACACACACACACAAAAATACGAACCACAAAAAACGAACGTACCCTATATAAATCAGGCTTACTTCGAACATCAATCATCCGTCGTCCGTGATGGAAACGGTCCGGGAGGAGAACCAGAAGAAGAAAAGGAAGAAAGAAAGAGGAAAATTATGGTGCAATCAGTTTGACGTCGTCGCATTTCGAAGCGAAAGAGTACAGCGCCTTTCGAATCAGAAACTGCCCGGGGCGTTTTTGGTTTTTTTTTTCAGCAGGCTCCAAGCGAACACAATTTTGTGCGTAAGTTGCCACGTTTCAGGATGCAATTCGCGTGTGACTGCTGGGTATGGGAAAGGGTTTCTGGCAGCATGCATGAGAGGATCATACTAATGTGTGATTCTTTGGATGGAATGGATGTTTGGATATTTGAATCCTGATACTTGGATATTGCCAAAAGAGTTATCAAAAATCTAAACTCTTGATAGCTAATTCTATAGCAAACTTTCAATAGGTCGTAAGTAACAATGTATACAAAAATGATGTTTCTTCACGGAACAATAGGTGGGGTACTCCGTTATATGAATTATAAAGAACATAATATGAATTGCAGGGAAAAGCTTCGATATATATTATTTAACAAAATTAGTTAAGTCGCAAACTACTCCATTACGAACTTTTGTCGAATTCGTCGCTTTGTCAGTACACAGTCTTCCCAACCAACACAGTTAGTATTAACACAAGTAACAAGTTGAAAATACTGTGCAATGACAAAAACAAGTTATCAATATAAGTGTATAATACTTTATTTCATACTTTAATATGACGTTAAAAGCGCAAAAAGCGAAGCCTTATATAGCATAAAATGCTAAGCCAACTCCAATTGTTGAAACGTCGACTCCGAGTATCTATGACTTGCTTCCCAGCAGCGGCAGCGAAATCACAAGGTTGTATAACAAATACATCGTTATAAAAATACACGTTTTGTAAAACATGGTTGTTGGAATGTAATTTTAACAGTATATAGAACTGCCCATAAAATCTTGTCCTGTTTATGTTTTATAAATGTATGGAACCATGTTCTTAAGAACAATAGTAAAGTATAAATTACTTGAAGGAGGGAAAAAAGTATTTTTGTCTCGACCGTTAGTCAGAGTGATATATAGAATACGAGAGATCCAAACCGCTACGAAGTAACGAATGTTGGTGAACATCACTAGCATAACATTTGAAAAAATGAATCCTAGAGGGTTTGAGCTGTTTAGTGGAATACCTGTAACTAGAAATTAGAAGAAAAATTAGTATCTTCTATTTAATTCCAACTACCTTTGCTTATCTTCGACAGATACGCGTATTTCGTCTACAATGTGCAGACTTCTTCAGTGTCTCGTACTAATAACACAGAGAAAAGACATCCAAGTCAAATTCAAAAACTGTGTAAGAAATTTAACGGCCATTTCATAATCGTAAAGAACTGGCAATAGCGTGGTGGCCTGGCATCGCCATCCATTGACCAGCTTGAAATCTTATTCATCAACTAAATTTTTTGGCAGTTCAGTTCTTTCACCGCACGGTCAACGAATCTTACCCATGTTTGATTAAAAACCGCAAGTGGCACAGCCCGAGAGATGGCAATAGTGTTTTAACGTATTTTAATTTGAATCTTTACACAAGTTTTTTTGAGCAATACATTCTAGTTTGGATGTCAGTTCTCTGTGCTAATAACTCGACTTGACTTAAGTCGAGTTATTAGTACGAGACACTGAAGAAGTCTGCACATTGTAGACGAAATACGCGTATCTGTCGAAGATAAGCAAAGGTAGTTGGAATTAAATAGAAGATACTAATTTTTCTTCTAATTTCTAGTTATTTGAAAAAAGCCTGTCTGTGTTTAGTAACATACCGTGATACGCATATTTTGCGTGAATCAAAGCACACTCACGCATACCAACAACATGATTGGATACCATCAGGTTTCGATAGTTTCATTGGATTGCGTGACCGTTCTTTTTTCACGTGAGGAAGGCGATACAAGTTTTAACAAAAACAGATAGATTATTTTCAAATGTTTTGTTAGGATTATTAACTCGTTGTGTCAGTCATAAAGTGTGTAAATTTAGCTACATTCAATAGTTTTAGATCGTTGCTCTTATTAAGCTCGGAACTCGATTTTTAGAGGTTTGTTGTTTCAACTAAACCCAGGTAACCAATAAGCAGTTCCAAAGCGTCTTTACGGCAACCTATCAAGCGATTAAGTCGCCTTAAATGCTACATAAATGCCGATTTTAGACCAATACACAGCTGCTTTACTGCAATGCTATGATAATGCTTCATTAATGCTATTTGGCATTCGAAATGCTTATTACAGGCTACAAGTATTTAAATAGCATTTGAAATCCAACTTTACAACAACAACAGACAGCATTCAAGATGCTGATATAATGCTAATATAAATCTTTTAGCATATGAAATGCAAATTGAGGGTTGATATACTGCATATGCTAATGCTTATTGGTTACCTGGGAAGTTTCAGTTAAGATCCGAAAGCTGCAATGGTTTTATCTGATGAAAAAATAATATACCTTCTGTGGTGATTGTTTGTAAGTTTGTTTGTGTTCATTGAAATACGCAATTTTGTATCTTAATTAATAAATTTCGGTTTTTATCGAATTTTATCGATTTTTATCGAACACCCAGTAACATACACGATCAAGCCATGCACCAAATAACTGAATTCAACACCATGCATGAAAATATTTTTCATATTTGAAGCAATATGAATCATAAAAGTCCTATTATTTTTCCCATGAAGATTCCTTCGAATCCAAATACAGAAAATTTATGTCAAACCCATCGCAGGCATCGTTACACAACCCAAGTTTCTACGAATCACCTCAAATGCTTTCAGCTGTTCTTTGCCAGCAAAAACCACTCTCTATTCACGAAAAGGTATGTAATAGTCTCTTGTTTGATATCTCATATTTTTGACGTAGGACAACGTATTTGTTGTCTATGCTGGGGTACAATTTAAAAAAAATCACATTCCGACCGTCACGAAAATTGGTCAGGTTTTGAGCGTTAACATCTCAGTCATATATTAAAAGATTCTCTTAATAGTTGCACCAATCGATTGGAAATATTTCTACGCATCAATTTCAATAGAGAACAATGTTGATTTCGGGCTACATGTTATTGAAAAATTCAGAAATGTTAAGCCTTGTCTTAGAAAGTGTTAGAAGTACAAAAAATACATGAGTTTAAGGGCCAAATGACGACCTTGAAACATCCTGAATATGATACAGTTTGGGAATAAAAAAAACGTCTTATTAATAGTATAAAGCGTTGTTTTAGAAATTGGTACACATGCATTCGTATTATTAAATTTTGATAGTAATTTTTTTTTGTATCTTTCTGGGATGTTCTGAGTAATCCAAAATGCACTTGAGTTCAGAACTTCAAATCTACAGTTGGACAGTAGCTTTTAGGGCTATATTAGTTTATGATATGTTTTCAAACATAATGAATTAATCTTTTTGAATGTCAACAGTCACTATTTGATAGTTTTGTGATGGGTCATCAAAACTGTTCTTGAGTTCAAAATTTAAGATCTACAGTAGTAACTGTAGCTTTTTGGGTTATACAAAGTTTGGCTACGTATTCAACCATATTGAGTGAATATTTTGAAACGTTAACAAGCATTACGAGATAAGCAGGGATGGTCGGGATCATCCAAACTGTCCTTGAGTCCAGAACATATGATCTACAGTTGTAACAGTAGGTTTTTGGAGTATACAAAGAACAATATGTATTTATCAATATTCAAAAATTGTTGACAAATAGAAGCTCAACAAACATAACGCAACAATATTGGAATATTCTAGGTTATCCAGTTCAAAACATAAGATCAACAATTGTAACAGAGGCTTTTCGGGCTACATAAGGTGACTAAATGTTTTCAAACATATTCAATGAATCTTTTGTAAAGTCAACAGTCAATATTTTAGGTCATCCAAACTATCCTGGCGTTCAGAACTTAAGATTTACAGTTGAAACTGCAATTTGTAGGCCATAGAAAGTAACAATAAATATTTGAACAAATTCAATTAAAGGTCTACAAACATTGAAAATTAATATGACATGTTCTGTGTCATGCAAAATTCCCTTGAGATCAGAACATAAAACCGACAGTTGCAACAAAAGCTTTCTGGACTATGCAATGCTACGATGTGTATTGAAACATATGCATTCATTATTTTGGAAGACCAACAGACATTATGAGATAATCTTCTATGTTATCCAATCTATCCTGGAATTCCAAGCTGAAAATCTACACCTGTTAATGCACCTTTCTAGGCCAATCAAAGTTACAATATGCATTTGACCAGTTAAAGTTAGTCTTATGGAAGGTAAACAAATAGAATGAGATATCTTTGTATTTGTATTTGTCTTTGATTCATCGGAGTTTGTGGTCTACATGAAGTACTTAAATCTAATAAAAGTCAACGTTAAAAACGGTTCAGCAAGCGGTGACGAAATCTTGAGGCGGAAATGTTGAAATCAAATTCGTCGGATTCTACGTTGAACCGACGGATCATGGCGACAATGGAACTATTTGCAGCATGATTAGTTGCTTGTAGTTCTTCGTGAAGCAACGGTCTCGGTCGAAGGGTTCGGGCAGGAGCATATAGACTGATTCTCGACAGCAACTCAGGAACATCATATTCAGATAACAGAAGCTTGGCAACGAATACAGATTGCGCGACATTCCTTCGTTTAGCCAGAGTATCCAGCCCTAGCAGGCGACAGCGATCGGCGTAAGCAGGCAAGTTTAACGGGTCACTCCATGGAAGGTGGCGCAAAGCATATCTTACAAATCTGCGTTGGACAGCTTCAAACCGCGCACTCCATACAGCCTGGTAGGGGTTCCATACAGCAGATGCAAACTCAAGAATAGAGCGTACCAGCGAGCAGTAAAGAGCTTTGAAACACAGCGGATCACGAAACTCATTGGAGATTTTGAACATGAACCCAAGCTGGCGATTGGCTTTATCAATGGTACCTGAGAAGGGGCAAGTAAAAGTTAGTTTTCCGTCCAATACAACTCCGAGGTCTTTCACATGATCAACCCGTTGAAGTGGAGATCCAGCAATACTATAATCAAACTGGATAGCATTATTCGTTCGACCAAAACTGATTACGCAACATTTTGAGATACTCAGAACCATCATATTTCTTTGGATGTTTTAGGCCATCAAAACTACACTTGAGTTCAGAAGATCTACAGTCGTTACACTAGCTTTATAACCTATGAATGGAGACGATATGTACTCAAACACATTCAGTGAATCTTCTGTATGATCACCAGTCATTAACAGGTTATCTTGGGATGTTCAAGTTCATAAAAACTAACTTGCGTTCAGTACCTACGATATACAGTAGTAACCATGGCTTCTTGGGCTATACTAAACTACGATAACTATTCAAACATAATCAATGAATATTCTGAAACATTCACAGATATAATTGATAATCTTGTTAGTTTCAGGCCATTCAAAACTTTTGGTACAAAACAGGGGCTGTACAAAGTTAAGTTAGTTTGTTTGGCATGAATATCCCAAGGTTATCTCATAATGTCTGTTGGTCTTCCAGAGCATTCATTGAACATGTTTGAGTTTATATCATAACATTGTAAAGCGGATAAAGCTAATGTTACAACAGTAGATCTTTAGTTCTGAACTCCAGTACAGTTTGAAGGACCTAGCTCATCTCCATAAAATATATCCTACTGTTTTCAACCATTCCTATATTATTGAACACCAATTTAATCCAAACACACCAAATTGCTTGTATAATAAGGATTGGAAAATGTTAGGCCTGAAAGGGTTAATTCAAAGAATTTTGAATTTAGTTGCGTAGTTCTACGTCATCATTCCGAACAACCCAGTGGGGGTCATTTTTTAGCGTCACTGAACGATTCTATAATATCAAAGCTGTCTGCATCTTCATAGACCGGGAACTAACTAACATCACCACATATATAAAATCGCAAGCATGTAGATCATGCTCTGTGAGTTCAGAGTATGGAAATTGGAACATTAGCCAAAGAGACGCTTGGAAATCTCGAAAGACAGCACCCGTACCAATTCTATTCAAATTTCTTTGTTTAAACAAGATTTTGCTTAGACCCCAACCCTGCAGATTGATCTTATGATGCAAAACGGAAAGTTTTCATTCTGTTCATTCTGTAGAAGATATTTAATCTGACCAAATGTGTTTTGGCGTCAAATAATGATTCGACCAGATGCGCGCACGGAACATTTTTATCAAGCTCTACACGAACGGCATCCCTTGGTTCTGCGGGTATGTCAAAACATTATTCTGAAATCTCAATACTTCTAGTCCAACCCAAAAATCCAATAACGACAGCCTTATTCCTACAGTTTATCAAATGGTTCAAGTTGATTAAAGGGTGTACGGAATTAAATTGCGACACACACAAATATTCGGCAAAATTCTCCGGTTCAACCAATCATCTTTCGGGGAGTAAAATAAAACATGTTATGTTATAAAACATGTTTTTCTTGTTGTTTATTCAATTTCAATTCCATATCCAAATGCACGAACCTTCTTCTTTACGCTACTCATAAGGTCCTGTGCAACATTTGGACCAACTTTTTTTTTGCGTGGCAATCCATTCTTTCTTCATATCTTCCTCCGATTTGACTTCCTTAGGATGCTTCCGAAATGCCTGCTTCATGATGGCCCAGTATTTTTCGATTGGCCGCAGCTCCGGTGTGTTTGGGGGGATGAGATGCTTCGGCACGAAAGTGACTTCCTTAGCCTTGTACCACTCCAAAACCTCTTTCGAGTAATGACACAAGGCTAAATCCGGCCAGAAAATCGTAGAACGATCTTGTGACCTCAGAAGAGGAAGTAGATGCTTTTGGAGGCATTCTTTTTTTTTTGACCGTTCCAGTTGTCACGAATGGGATGCTCCGCTTTCCACACGAGCAAAATGCTTGCTAAATTCTTTATTTTTGGGCAAACTTTGACATATTCTGCTTTCTAACGTCCTCATAGACATCAAATTTATGATGAGCAGTGAAAAACTGGAGCCCCGGAAGCTTCCGGAAGTCTGCTTTTACAAACGTTTCATAATCCATAACGAGGCAATGTGGTTTCGTCAACATCTGGGTGTAGGGCTTCCGTGCACGTGTTTTACCTACCATATTCTGACGTTCATCGCGATTAGGCGCCTTTTGGACTTTGTACTTATGTAGTCTTTCGCGTTTTTCACATCTTGTACGAATATTTTGGTTAGATTCAGTTTTTTCGCCACATCTTCACAACTGAAATGTTGAGTTTCCTCTTGACAGCTTGAACTACCCGCTTGTGATCCTCAACACTATACGGAGATCCATTTTTGCCACTTTTTTCTTTCCGATCAATGATCAAACGATCGTGGTACCGTTTAAAACACGAGACACCGTAGAGTGTACCATTCCCAGCTTCTTGCTGATGGCACGATGAGAAAGATACGGATTTTCGAGGTACTGGCGTAAAATTTCTTTGCGACGCTGCTGTTCTTCCGACTCCATCTTCGCAACGAATGTACATCCGCTAGTGAAACTAACACAGCGTAAACAAATACACATTGAACAAATTACACTCAACATTTCAATAGAAAATACCGAACGGGTAAAAAGCTACAGCCATTTAAAAGTGATGCAATTTGATTCCGTACAACCTTTAGAAAGCTCGAACTCCACGCACATTTTACTTACCCGACCGGCGTAAGAGACATAATCCTCCTTGGGGCCTTGAAGACGGTGAGACTGCTGTAACACTGCTTGACGGTAGACTATTTTGTGCCGAATAGTTCTTTTAGTTTGGACGCCGTGTCACTGAATGTGAAGTCCTTCGGAGCACTGGATAAAATGTAGCTGACATACCTGTAGTGCTAGTTTGTTCCTAGCCGTCGAAGAAGTAGCCTCACTTTTGCTTCACCGTCGATCCTTTCGGCGTCCTTCACAGATAGGTCGTCGTATCTGACGTACCACGCAACGAATGTGATGTGGTTTTCCGGATCATACTGGAACTCCCAGCTAACTAATCCTGGATAACTTCCGGATTGGGAGGAACGGTTGCCTGGATTGCTGACATGGCATTTCAGAACAGTGTTTCTTGCTGTTGCATAAACCCTTGCTGCTGTTGGGCTGAGTCACACTGCTGCTTGAAGAGCTGATTGGTAGCTTCCGGTTGCTGTTGAAGCTGCTGCAAAATTTGCACGATGATGGGATCCGTACGAGCCTGTTGTGGGGGGCTCATTAGTTAGCATGACTGGTGCTGCACTCCAGGGTGAATCTGCTGCTGCTGTATCGATAGGGGGAGTTGCTGTTGCTGCTGCCAGGACTGTCCATTCTGCTGAGTATTTTGGCTAGGTGCATGGATACCTTGACCCAGACCTGCGTGGTGTTGTTCTGCCGTTGTGCTGTAGGAGCGTTTCCACCTTTTTCCAGGCGGCGGCGTGGTAATTTTTATGATCGCGTTTATTCTGCGAAAACAAATTGAACTCACGCGAATTTAACGAGATCACTCGCGAAATCAACGCTGTGTAGACGAAGTGATAATGACCCAATTAAAACATAAAAATCTACTCTACAAACTAATATACTTAAATGGTTCAATTACTTTAAACGTGTGCTCAATTATAATGCAATGCATGAATGACAACTCATTTATTATGCTCCACTCAAAGACGTCATCCGGGTGACAGGCAAAGCTGCCAACGAGAGCCCTAGTGGTGAATCCTCGTTAGGGTTGCCAGTAGTCCCAAACAATGTGAAACTTCAAGATCTGTAGTCATGCATTGTTTGGAGTACCATTGGAATTCTAGAAATACTTAAATCCGTGAAGCGTTCCTAACTATTTAGTACGCTCCAGTCATCGGTAATCTCCTTATTGATCATGTAGAACATACAGATCTCAGCTCAAGGATTGTTTGGAAGGTCTAGAACAACTCAGAAAAAAAAACAATTGTTCGCAAATTTTATCCTTTTAATGATTTTTATCGCTTGTTTAGGCATGTAGACAATATTTTATGTTGGAACACGGTGTAGATAGAAATCCGTATTGAGTCGGATAAAGCTCGATTCACTTAAACGTAATTTTGACGTACTGGTTATTTTTCTACAGCAGTCCTAGTATAGACTGTCCCGATCATTATAAATACACTAATGATTACCCGTTAATTCAAAGTGCGTGCAGTATTCAACCAACTTTTGGCTGTGTCCTGTTGTGTACATCGATATTACACTGATGTTGTCATTTTTTTCCCAACTTTTCGTACGGAAGTTTTAAAAAGGCGTGGTCTTTCTCCCGACCAAAGAAAACGGATTGTGCACAAACGGTGCACCGTCAGTGGTCCTTCAATCAGAAACCTGACTAAGGAAGCAGGTGTGAGAGTCAGAGCAGTTCAAACCGCATTTCGGAAGTATCAACAACTGTGTTCTTCCGAAGATTCTCCGGGACGGGGTAAAATCTGGTCCCGCTGACCCTACAATCGACAGAAAGGTGAGTGGATATTTCAAGCGTCAGTCCGAGATGTGGAGAAAAAGGTAAGTACTTAGGCGAAAAATGTTATGCGTGCCAAGGCGAGAATGGGCTTGCAGACTCGTCGGAAGCAGAAGCAACCAAAACGAAACACCAAACAGGCTGAATCTGTGAAATCGATGGTTCGAAAGCTGTAGAACAAACTGCTGCCCAAAAAATAGAGCTGTGTAATCATGGACGATGAAACCAACATAAAGGTCGCTGAAGGGAAAGGGTGTTCCTGGATCAGTGAAAGCCATTTACACCGAAAAATTCGGCAGGAAGGTAATGTTGTGGCAGGCTATTTGCGGATGTGGAAAAATATCTCGTCCATTCGTTACAATTGACACAATGAATGGTGAAATCTACGAGAAGGAGTGTCTGCAAAAAGGTTACTACTCTTGATCAAACAGCATAACAAGTCTACAATCTTTTGGCCTGATCTTGCTTACTGCCGTTACTCTAAATATGCACTGGAGTGGTACAAAAGGAAAAATGTCGTATTTGTACCAAAGGAGATGAATCCATCAAACTTCCCAAAAATTCGCCCTATCGAAACTTTCTGGGCTTTTACGAAAGCAATGCTGAGAAACCAGCGGATAGTGTTGAAAAATTAAAGAAAGATTGGCCAAAAATGACGAAAATAGGAGGAGAATGCACTGTGCAGAAGCTTGTGAGCAGTGTTAAGGGAGAATTTAGAGAACTCGCCTACCCTACCAAAAATGAAGTAAATTGAAATGAAGATGGAAATTAAACATTGTTATTCAATATGATTGAGTATAAAATAATCAATAATTACATTATTGTCTTTTTTATTTGAGAAAGAAACAATTTGTTTGCTCTCCTCTCTCAGCGCACAGTGGTCCAGAAACAAATAAAGATACGTTTTCAGCCTGAGTTTAAAGTTTAAGTGAAAAATTATCTTCTACAAAAAAAGTTTCTGAAAATGACGCCCTTCTTTTGCTGATAGTTTTAAGTAGTACATAAAAAGATGTAACTTTTGACTTCTAAAACTTGCCTATATATGTTACCGTTAGCGAGTTATTTATGACTTTTTTTATAAAACTACGGTTTTTTCAAATTTTTAGATATAATAAGCAATAATACAAAACCTATCAAGTGCAGGTAAGAAATATGTTTTCTGTTTGTACCAACCAGAGAAATCAACATTTGAAAAAGGCCTATTTTTATAAAAACCATATTCACTTTTGTTTGACATACGATAGTGACGATATCAGTTCTTCAAAAGTTGTATCATTTATTGTTTTAGAATTATTGCTAAGACAACTTTGCTAAAAAAATAGGATTGAAAGGATAGAGCCAAATAACTGATTTTTAGGGACAGCTACGTTGAAAAAAATGCTCTTATTCGGTCGTTGCTTGATTTATTATCTTCTACAATTTTTGCGTAGAATCGATGCTTTTATTTCTGCAAACAACTAAGTAAGATTTTCGATTTCTCTGAAAACAAGGACCAACCTAGTTTTTTCATTCACACCAAAAGAAGGGCCTCATTAGTAGAAACTTTTTTGAACAAGACAACTTTGCTCCAAAACTTTAAACTTAGGCTGAAAACGTATCTTTCCAGCTAAATTCGCATTCTGGACCACTGTGCAGTGGGACAACTTTGACATGGTATCGGTTGGTTCGTCATCGGAAAGGTGAGTGATGAGGCTACACGTAACAATAGTACAATAATACACAACACATCGTGCAATGGCGCTCTAGCGGCTAAGATTTAAGCTATTTACATGGTCTTTCTGGAGATTCCGACACGAATGCCCTATAATGAGCGAGATAAGGCGCTATAACCTTTTCAATTATTGCCAGGCTTTTGGTTCGAATGCCAAAAGTTCACCCACAGGCAAAAGGAGCATAAACTAATCTTTCTAGCATCTATGCTCCCAACGATAAAGAACAAATTATCACACTGTTTAACTCTACATGGAAGCATTTGGTACGGGAGCTCCCGCTTTCCTCCTTCCCTTGTTTCAAAGAAGTAGAGCGAGTTTAGATCTCTCTGGAATCGCTCTATTTCTTGGAATCCTCTCTGCGCACTTACTACGCAGTTGGCCTGGTCGATGACAAGAAAAATTATGTGTTCAAAAAACCATCATTTTCCAGGATGCTGTCAAGAATTGGCTGCGTTAGTGTGAGATTAGATGAGATTAACGTTTAGTAAATGCCTGACAAACTTTTGCTATTCTCCATACAATTTAAATGAAATTTTATATGGAGCGTAGACTTTGATCAGACCCCCCTCCCACACAGAAAAGTTTACGTGGTTTGTGAATAGCCCCAGAGTACTTCTGCCAAGATAGCATACTTCTAAGTTAAAACTAAACCTAGAGAACCTTCCTGCGAGTTTTCAGTTCCTGCTCTTAAAACTAGTTTAAACCTTTGAACTTACAGTAAGGAGACTAAACGAACTATCAAAATGACGAATTTCACGCCAACTCGTCTTCGTGATTGGCAGCACCGTTACAGAATCCAATGAAACTTTGTGGGTGTGTAGACTATGCCTTTTCAAGCAACTTTGCATACCTTGTTTTTTTTCGAAATTTATCTAGACTACCTGGGCTTGGGCTTACGTTTTTTGATCAATTTTTTCTTAATCAACATAACTCAAACTGGAAAAGACTTACGAAAAAGCGATGTATGGGTGACTTTTAGAAAATTGTCTTAGTTTTTATGAAAAGAATTGTGAAAATTGTAAAATCGATTCTTACACGTTAAAGATAAAAATTTAAAATTTAAAGCCAATTTGCAAAAAATATCTCTAAGGTAGACGAAATTTTTTTTTCATATAGGCAATATAATTGTCAAAAATTTCACCATACATCGCGAGAGGTAAACAAATGTTTAAGGATTTTTTTTTATCCCACAACAAATTTTTGATGTCCAATTTTTACCGTGTATCGCGCCAACTTGTCTTATAATTTGGCGCTTAAACCTCTCAGAAGCCAATTAAATTTAATTACAATGACAATTTGGATTTTTTAAGGGTCTTTGAATGTTTGAAAAATCAAGGCTACCATTTGGAATGGGCTTATTTTCAATTCATATTTTTTTTAAACAATAGTGAAAACTATAGTGATAATACAATAAAGTCAGGTGCTTGATCCTGTTTATAACGAAACCTTTGAAGAATATTACAAGAAGCACAATAAATTGGAAAACAAAAGCTTTATCAGAAAATCAAATTTCAGCTAAAAGGTTTTCTGATACAGAGGATAATCCAAAGAAATTCACTTTGTATGTGAAAGATTTATAAATTGAATACACTAAGGTTTTTTTTTGCACGGGGGATACGTTCGACTTTTAGTATTGAACCGTGTAAAAAAAGACTAAATAGAGTTGATAATTTCACATATTTATACATTTTATATTGCTCCGATTTTTTTGTATGCGTTATCCTTCTATGCAAAAGTCAAAATACAGTTTTTAAAATTTTGAGTATTTACACCAAAAATTGTGATTTTTTTTGAAAAACTGCTATATGATTACTTTTGGCCCAAAACGTAAAATGTGATTTGAATTTGGTCGATAAGTTGTTCCGTTCTGGAGTTATCGCCCAAAACAACCCGTGTTAAAAAAAACCGTACAAAAAAAAAACCTTAGTGTATATGAAGCTATGTTAACTACTAATACGTGAAAATTTAACCCTTACCAAGCTAAAACCTATGAGTTTTCATTGACATAAACATTAATTCAAAAATTCATATAACGTCACATTTGATTAGTCTTTAAATGGATATGCATCAAGTCTTATTAAATTAGAATTTTCTAATTTGGTAAGACTTGATGCATATCCATTTAAAGACGATTCAAATATGACGTCCGCTATTTTTTAAGCTTTATCAGCCCCTCTATATCACAATTTTTCCCATACCTTTTACACGTTCTGTAACAAACCTTGGCCTTCCTTCCGTCCTAATTTTGCAGTGTATGGCGAACTTTTAGACAATTGTATTGCCTTTATTAAGAGAAAAAAATTCGTCCAGTTCATATATAGCAACTATTTGCAAATTGACTTTAAATTTAAAACTATTTTTTTTAGCATGTAAGAATCGATTTTACAATTCTTACAATTTTTTTCACAAAAGCTTAGACACTTTTCTAAAAGTCATTTTATGCATCAATTTTTTGTAAGTCTTTTCCTTTTTGAGTTATGTTGATTTAGAAAAAAAATCGATCAAAAAACTTAAGCCCTTTCCAAATGGTAGTCTAGATAAATTTGGAAAAAACAAAGTATGCAAAGTTGCTTGAAAAGACATAGTCTACACCAGGTAGCTGACGTGCCGCCATGTTTTCGAAGCCAACATCTCAAACATCACAAATGTCACCTGGATCCGTCTTCGTATGGTTTGTTTAAAAAATTTTAGCTGAATTCAACAGCTGTCAGTGGGGCCCATGATTCTGGGCCCGCCGCGATGTTAGCTCTCTTGAAGACAAAGGCAATAAGATAGGGGTGCCCGCTACCTGGTCTACACACCCACAAAGTTTCATTGGATTCTGAGAGGGTGCTGCCAAACACTGCACAGTGGGCAAGACCTGCTGAAAACTGAGGAAAAATCTGTAACTTTTGTCGCTTTTAAGCGCGGCCTGTAAACAAGGCCATTTACGCTGGAAATTGTCTGGGGGAATCGAATGGAACAGGTTTCAATCACCGCACGGATATGGTTGTGGAGTTATAGAATAGAGGTTGTTTCAACCACCGTACGTCTCTGTGAACAAAGATATGGCTGATTTCACCCCACTTCCCCTTATGTTATTGAATAATTCATAGATATCTTAGCCCGGAGTCCCTCAAGATTCACCAAATAGGGCTAGTCCTATGTGAAATTTCCTGGAGAATCGAATAGAGGTTGTTTTATATACCGCACGGCTCTGTGAACAAAGGTCTAGCCGATTTTACCCGACTTCCCCTTGTATTGTTGAATAATGTATAGACATCTTTGCACGGAGAGGCTCAAGATCAACAAAATAGTGCTTGTCCCATGTGAAATTTCCTGGAGAATCGAATAGAGGTTTTATCAACCATCGCACAGCTCTGTGAACGAAGACATGGCTGATTTTACCCCAGTTAACACGTTCGTCCCCAACCCCTCTGAGACAGAAAATTTAAAATTTAAAATTGATGATACTCCATCGTTAGCCATCTGATTTTGTTGCAATTTTTTTGCAAAAGATCTCAAATATATCCTAGTTTATAGATCTACACTAGTTATTCCGAAAATTTCCGTAGTTTCGGATTCCAAGGTGGGAGTACTGGGGTAAGTACCTGTCCAGGGATGGTGGACAACACATTTTTAGAAACGAAACATGGAATGCGGCATATCAAACTTCATGATTTTGCAAAACTAGGTCATCAGAAGACATTTAAAAAATTTCTGACCATACTGGCCACTAAAAGAGGCCCTGCAGGATCCGAGTTCCTCCGGAAAAGTGGCAATATTCAAATCGTTGCCAAAACCTGGCCTGCGACACATCAAACTTCAGGATTTTGCAAAACTAGGTCATCAGAAGACTTTTTGGGAATTTCTAGCCATACTGGTCATTAGGAGAGGCCCTGAGGGATCCGAATTCCTCCGCAAAGGTGGCCATATTCAAATCTTTTCCAAAATCTGGCTTGCAACACATCAAACTTCATGATTTTGCAAAACTAGGTCTTCGGAGGACATTCTGAGAGTGTTGGACCATGCTGGCCACTTAAGAAGCTTTTGAGGGATCCGAGTTTCTCCGGAAAAGTGACCATATTCAAATCGATACCAAAACCTGGCTTGCGACACATCAAGCTTTGCCTTCGGAAGACATTTTTAAGGGTGTCTGACCATACTGGCCACTTAGGGAGGCCCTGCAGCATCCGAATTCTTCCGGCAAAGAGGCCATATTCAAAAAAAAAATCCAAAACCTGGCTTGCGACGTATCAAACTTCATTATTTTGCAAAATTTGGCTTCGGAGGACATTTTTTGAATTTCTTACTATATATCTAACCAAATCATTTTCCAGAAAAGTTTATCGTACTGCTTATGCACGTAGGATTGATTGACAAAAGTAAACCTCGCCTCAGTTTTGTAATCCGTCCGTCCTCTTCGTACTCTTTTAATGAATTTCGTTACGCTTTGGTGCACTAAAATGTGCGTGTCTTTTCCAGCTCGACAGTATCCTTTTGTTAAAAGTAGTTGTATAGTTGGGGCATGGACCACTAGCCAAGACAACCATAGTTAGAAGTTATGTCATAACAAAAAATGTGGTTTTGCGGTTGAAACGGAATTTTCGTTTTTCTTTTGTATTGTTCGATAGTGTGAATTATTTTTGTGCAAAATTTTAAATGACTCGAAATCTGAGAATACGAGCATCGTTGATCCGGATTCAGCCTGAGTGGAAAAGGATCTGATCCATATTGATCACAAGACAAAGTTTTGCAAAATCATTAAATTTGATGTCACAAGCCAGGTTTTGGAAAAAGGTTTCAATTTGGACACTTTTCCGGAAGAACTAGGATCCCGCAGGGTCACTCCAAGTAGCCAATATGGTCAGACACCCTAAGAATGTCCTCTGAAGACTAAGTTTTGCAAAATCTTGAAGTTTGATGTGTCGCCAGCCAGGTTTCGGTAACGATTTGAATATGGTCTCTTTCCTGGAGGAATTAGAATTCCGCAAGGCCTCCTGTGTTCAGTATGGACAGGAATCCTCAGAATGTCCTCTACAAACCTATTTTTGCAAAATCATAAAGTTTGATGTGTCGCTAGACAGGTTTTGGAAAAGATTTGGATATGACCACTTTCCCGGAGGAGCTCGTATTCTGCTGGGCCTCTTCAAGTGGCCATTATGGTCAGAAACTCTCAAAACGTCTTCTCATGACCTAGTTTTGCAAAATCCTGAAATTTGATGTGTCGCAAGCCAGGTTTTGGCAGCGATTTGAAAATGGCCTCTTTTCCGTAGGAACTCGGATCCGCAGGACCACCCTAAGTAGCCAATGTGGTCAGACACCCTCAAAATGTCCTCCGAAGACCTAGTTTTGCAACATCATGTAGTTAGATATGTCGCAAGCCAGGTTTCGGTAACGATTTGAATATGGCCTTTTTCCCGGAAGAACTCGGATCTCGCAAGAGCTTCTTAAGTGGCCAATATAGTCAGGAATCCTAAAAATGTCCTCCATAGATAAAGTTTTGCAAAATCGTGAAGTTTGATTTATCACAAGCCAGGTTTTGGAAAAGATTTGAATATTGCCACTTTTCTGGAGGAATTCGGATCCGCAGGACCTCCCTCAGTGACCAGTATGGTCAAACACCCTCAGAATGTCCTCCGAGGACCAAGTTTTTAAAAATCATGACGTTTAATACGTCGCAAGCCAGGTTTTAGAAAAGATTTGAATATGGCCACTTTCCTGGAAGAACTCGGATTCCGCAGGGCCTTCCAAAGTGGCCAGTATGGTCAGATACCCTCAGAATGTCCTCCGAAGACAAAGTTTTGCAAAATCATGAAGTTTGATGCGTCGCAAACCAGGTTTTGGTCACGATTTGAATATGGCCACTTTTCCGGAGGAACTCGGATCCTGTATGCCTTTTTAGTGGCCAGTATGGTAAGATATCTCTCAAAATGTCTTCTGATGACCTAGTTTTGCAAAATCCTGAAGTTTGATGTGTCGCAAGCCAGGTTTTGGCAACGATTTGAATATGGCCACTCCTTTGGAGGAACTCGGATCCTGCAGGGCCTCTTTTAGTGGCCAGTATGGTCAGAAATCTTCAAAATGTCTTTTGATGACCTAGTTTTGCAAAATCATGAAGTTTGATATGCCTCATGCCATGTTTCGCTACTTAAAAATGTTTTGTCCACCATTCCTGGACAGGTACTACCCCAGTACTCCCACCTTGTAATCCGAGACTGCGGAAATTTTCGGAATAACTAGTGCAGATCTATAAACTAGGTTATATTTGTGATCTATTACAAAAACTGGCAACAAAATCCGATGGCTAACGATGGAGTATCATCAATTTTAAATTTTAAATTTTCTGTCTCAGAGGGTTGGGGACGTACGTGTTAAATCCATATTGTTGAATTATTTATCCCAATAATATAAAGGAAGTGAGGGTAAAATCAGCTAAACCTTTGTTCACAGAACCGTGTGGTATATAAAACAACATCTTCAATTTTTCAGGAAGTTTTACATAGGATAAGCTTTATATGGTTGATCTTGAGCCACTCCGTGCAAAGATATCTATAAACTTTTCAAAAATACAAGAGGAAGTGGGGTAAAACCAGCCATATCTTCGTTCACAAAGCCGTGCAGTAGTTGAAACAGCTTCTATTCGGTTTTCAGGAAATTTAACATGGGATTAGCA
>JASCZW010004208.1:0-42797 GCA_034211315.2 Aedes japonicus | reverse complement strand
GTCGTCGTCAACTTCCACTTGAACATAAGCTGAGGTCAATGATACTAAAGTACCGGCATCGATTTAATTTCCTGAATATGTCTTCAGAAACTGTTGCTGGATAGTGGTTAGGCAGCAGCATTTCTATACTGCGACGATTGGAGAAGCCCACTGTGAAAAACCCACTGGCATAATGATGCCCAGGGATTGAAGACGCTCCAGCTCTGAATCGATCTTCTCCATGGACGTGAAAGGAACTGGTCGCTTGGGCCTGAAAACGGGTCTGGCATCTGGCTTGAGAAAGAGTTTCGCCTTCATCTTCTTGCAGAGACTTAGGCCGGGCCAGAACACTTCTGGAAACGCAGCTTTGTACCGTTGATTAGTAGCAACGTGGATCTGGTTACAAATTGCAGAAAGCGGAGTATCCCATAGTCCGAATATTTCTATCCAGTCCAGACCGAACATGTTGATGCAACTTTTCTTCACGAAGAAGTTGCAATTTTCGTGATATCTCCGAGTGTGACTGAACATTCCAGCTCTTCAAGTAGATGAAGAGGATTACCCGATGCTGTCATGACATTTTGTTTAGTAGGAGTCAGTGTTGTCGAACCCAGGTTCTGGAGGTTGACTTGAGACCCGTTGATTTCTTCCATCAGGAACTTCCGTCTTGACGAGCAGCTAACCTGGTTGATGCAGAATATTCAGTTGACGTTCTTCTTCTTCTTTTGCGTCGCCTTTGAAGTGTAACTGCCACAGTAACCCTCTATGTGGCCGGTTTGCTTGCAATCACGACAAACATGCTTCGTGTAGGTGCAGTCGCGGCTGTAGTGCATTGCGCCGAACTGCCAACTGGGTGTTTTCAAGCATCGTCTTCTTGCTTTCCTTGGAAACGGATTTGTCCGGTGGAGGCTTGTTCTGCTTGACTGCACAGATTGAACCAGTTTCTTCTGTTCCACTATGGCAGCATCTTGCTTGAGGCTTTGAAAGTTTCTAGGGTGCATTCACCTTCCGCGTAAGCCTCGAGCGTTGATAGGAGTCTCGTTGGGATGTCAGCGTCCTTCGAAGATCGTAACCCACAGATGAACAACAGGCTTTTGAACTGATCCGCCGTGATGTTGTTGAGCTCAAAGTCTTAACAGCACGTGTTCACCATTTCAGCGTACGACAAAAAACCGTCTGCGTTATTTTTGGTCAGCTGGAAGCACAGGTACTGCTTGCTGAACAGCTTTTTCAGCTTTTTCACCGTTTCTTCGAACGAAAACTCACGAGGCTGCTTTGGGAGTACGAAGTTGGCGTATATGTCGTGTACAGGCTTCTCAACAGCAACCGCGCCTATGCTGCATCGTCCAACTTCGCTCCGTCCTTGAGGAAGAGGTTTTCATACTTCCGGTACCACCGGTTGCTAACGAGACCGTTATCTGGATCGTAGACGGTACTCCCGGGTTTTGGTAGCCAGAGATCCGATGATGAACTCCGGGCTACCCGATGATTGATTGGAGGAACCGCTTTCTTCAATGCCGAAGCGTTCCATCATCTGCATCATCCGATAGTTTTATTCGGCCATCTGCTTGTTATGCAGCAAGATTTGCTGGTAGAGTTCTTGAAATTCGTCTCTTCCAGGTTTTGCCATCTTGTGAAAAAGAGCAGCTCTTCCTCCAAAGCGAAGAATTCGATAATTTCTCCGTCGTCAAATGTTGTACTTGATACAAAATTTAAAAAAAGTTCTTTATTTTTTGAAGTCTTATAACAGAATGAATCATTGCCACTAACTACTACAAAAAATGTTTTTTATCTTTCACTATTTGTCTCATATAGTAAATTACATTTTCAAGTATTCTAGCTCAATGGGCTCTTCAGCTTTGTTTAAATGTTTTATGTGTTTCATGTAATTAGTACGTTTGATATTTTTAATTAATTCTTAGATCAGCCCTTGGGGCATTGTTAGTTTCAAAATTTGACAACCTACTTAATGATGTTGTTTCGAGAAGGAAATAATTTCTCATCACCATGAGGCTCTAGGAGTAGACAGCAATTTTTGCTAGAACAAAGTTGTTAAGAGAAAGTATTGATAGTTCCGTTAGCTCACGGCAGGCGGTGAAAATTGAATAGAAGTAGTTTGAAATTGAGCGGAGGGCATTGTGAGGGAGTATTTCGAAACAGGAAACACAAACTTTTGCCAAGCATCCCCATGCGGGGTAGGTCAAGGCATGATCGAATGCACCACCTTGACTGGTACTTAAACTAAAACTATAGCTACAATTTGAAAATTATACGGGTGGGGAACCAGATTCTGGATGATCTGATGATCCGATGTCAGGCAGCGGCCCTGTAGCGATTGAAAAGCTCTCTAAAGCGCTAATCTATCATTTTTATCTCGGCCAGACGGTGGACCTCAGATGTTCTTGTCGTCGGAGAGAGGTGTTCAGGATCATCCTGATGAACTTATTTTGAACACGCTGAAGTTTCAGGGGGTGTGTTTTTACGCAACTCTCCCAGATTGGCATGCCGTACTCGATGAGTGGAAGTATGATCTGCTTGTAGACAGCAAGCTTGTTTTTCAGGGATAATGTAGACCTTCTGTTGATCAATGGGTACAGTAACTTCAGCAAAACGTTACACTTCAGCTCATTCAGCTCATCGGCAGAAAGCGGTAGATCGCTTTCTGAAAAAGCTTGGATAATCCTGAAAGAAGGCTGATGGGTCTATAGCTCTTGGAACATGAATGATCTTTCCCAGGTTTCTGGATGGGGATGACTTTGCTGACTTCCAACACAGGGGAAGTAGCTAAGTCGCAGGCATTTGTTAAAAATCAACGCCAGATGACCTTAGAACTGGGAGCTCAATAGCTTGAAATCCAAGTTCAAGGTGTTATCCAAACCTGGGGCCTTCATGTTCTTTAAACCTTTGATATAAGTCAACAATTTGTCAGCTGAGATCTCCAACACCTCTGTGAAATCGTTGGGGCTTAGATTGTAGCTTCGTGTGGACTGACGTTTTGTCCGAGATTATGGGAGCTGACGAAGTGTTGATTTATCTCAACAGCTTTTTCTGCAAGAGTTATCAATCGATCCTTAGAGCCATTGCTGTCTAGTGGGATCAACGGTGGAATGGGCCTTGGCTTAGTTTTTAAAATTTTGGTCAACTTTCAGAACGGCTTTGCCGAATCTGGGAGATGGTGGATCTTGTCGGCAAATTGGTGAGGAAGATGTCGATTGTCGAATGGACCCCGGATCTGCTCAACCGGGTGGAAGCATCCGGGCCCAGAACGACGTAATGGCACACTTTCAGGTCTTTCTGCAGAATTATTCCGTTCCGCTTGCGCCGGGTATTCCCCCAGGTTTCGTGAATCGCCTTTACGTCGTCGAATCATTATCAGTTTGTTGACTGCCTTATATGTCCGGTTGCTACGCGTTGCCAGGCTGTCCACGGTAACTGTAGTTGCTTGTTGTCCGATTGCTATAATAGTGTCCAACAGATCCCATAACCTATTGGAATACTGCCGTAGAAAGTAATACCTACTGTTACATCCCATTCACACTACAACTCTATAACGTGATATAGACTATCTTGATATTAGCATCTATACATCTAGTTTTCACTGAAAATAATTTGCATGGCATTTGATATCAAAATACTCTACACGCTAAGATCAGTTTACCTAAATATGAGTGAACTTTACCCATAATCGCGGAAAATTGCACATACTCATCTAATGGGTAAATTCGCCTTACCCATATTTGAGTACACATGGTTAATTAACAATATAGTTAATGTTTACCCACTTATGGGTAATTCACTTATGGGTAACCAAGTAAAAGTAAATTTCACGCATATTTAGGTAAATTATAATTATTATTATTTTTAAATTATACTCAAATATGGATATATTTTTTTTAGTTTCTTATTATTATTATTCTTACTATTTATTAACCACACTTTACCATGTATGAGACATTCGTGTCGGAGTTTTAGTTTCTTGAAAACAAATAAAACAATGTCAAAAAAAAAAAAAGAAGTAATGTGGTTACATGAACAACTTTCTTCACTCACCATTTAGGCACGACAAAATCCAAATTCAAAACATGAATAAAAATAAACTTGTTCCCAAGGTGGAATAATAACCAACTCGATCCAATGAAATATACGAACGGACTATGTTTATTTTTTCATCCAAATATGGGTAAAGTCCATTTACTCATATTTAGGATAAATCACTTTACTCACATTGTTAGTAACGTTTACCTACTTTTGTGGGTATAGTTTACCCATATTATGAGTATTGCATCAGTTACCCATATATGGGTGAAACAATTACCTTTTTATAGGTAATTGAGTCTTAGCGTGTATATCACGTAATCTAGGTTGTAATGTGAACGGGAGTTAAGGTTTGACAGTCAAATAACGAACGAACATTTATTTTCTTTGCAACATTAAGGACTACTGTGATCTTCTTCCGGTTCGGACGCCCGTAAAGGGTGTTTCGATCAAAATTTGGTCGACTTAAACTTGACGCATTTTCTTTCATCGTGAATTAAAACATTTTGGACACCCCTCATTTTGAAGATGTGTGCGTGTAGCATCATCAAATATTTTCAAGCACATTAAACTGTCAAAGTTCGCAAAGAAATCCAGGTTTTTTTTTCATTAGGGCGAGTCTACAATTGGAGATTCACTCGGGCTCGCTCTCTTCATTCATTACAGCGCCATTATAAAACTTACGAGGCATTCTTTAGTACAGATCGAAACACCACAGTGCTGGCTAGCATACTCTACAAATAGTAGAATGAAAAACGCAAAGGTGATTGGTTTATGAATGAAGGAGAGCGAGCCCGGAGAGAATCTCTCAATTGTAGATTCGCCCTAATAAAAAAAAAACCCTAGAAATATCTGGTGTGGCAGGCCATCTGTACCTGTGGTTTGAAGACTAACGTTTACATTGTGACCGGAATCGTCAACCAGGAATTTTATCTGAGCGCGTGCCTACAAAACCGTCTACTGCTTTTCCTGAAGCGACACAATTGTTCCGTTCTATGTTGCCCAGATTTGGCATCTCTCCATTACGGAAAAAATGGCCATGGAGTGGAATGCTGCCAACAACGTTCAAGTGGTGCCCAGGGACAAGACCCCGCTCAACACGCCAGAGCTCCGCCCAATCGAACAATATTGGGCCATCGTCAAGCGGAATCTTAAGAAGACTCAAAAAGCTGTTGTGAGCGAAAAACAGTTCAAAGCAAACTGACGTTCTGTGGCGAATGATGTGGACAAGGAGACTGTTCAAAATCGTATGGCAGGTGTTGAACTGAACTTGAACAAGAATTTGACTTATTAATAAAAACTTTGATCGACTCTCAGACATTACAGTTTGACCAAATTTTGATCGGAACACCCTTTACTTCACAACAGTTACATTGCATAAATCGATTATCTATCTTCACAATGCTTCACCAAATATTCTATTGAAATGTTTAATATTTTATTGTAAAAGAAAAGTGTCATGCCAACCACTCATCAAAAATGAAAATTCCCATTTTTTTTAGCTATCACCCGTTATGGGACTCGATCACTGCCTCCAATGGCTAAAACAGACAGCCAACTAACCGTTTACGAACATCGAACACAACTTTCATTGCTCACTGCAGAATCATCCCGTAATTGAAATTCGATGTCCCCCCCTCAGGATTTACGACCTTGATTATAGAACCAGCCCCGGACGGCAGGAAACACAAAACAGTCCATTCAAACAATAGAGACACTAATTAATTCACTACTTGCTTGCCTCGCTCGGGCTCGGGCCAGATGCGATCGTATCCGATGTCTGATTTGTTGATTTGTATAATCTTCCCCCCACTCCCCGGCCGGAGTCCTCCACCAGCCGGCTAGATAACTCCGGCCCGTACTTGCTGTTGTTGCCATTTTGGTCCGTCTATCTAAAGGAAACTCGTAAAAGTTCCACCATTATAGATGCTGCTGCTGTTGCTGCCGTTCGGAACGGGAGGATGATGCACCAAAACCAGCCAACCAGCCCAGACGGTGTGTATGTGCACTGTTGTTTGGGCTAATAATCGTTAAATTTTATTAGTTATAAACTTTATTGGTTGACTGGTTGTGCAGTCGCAGTAGAAGGAGAAGCCAAGCAGTGCTGCTTCGGGACTTACTTCGAATGCCGAGTCAGAGTTAGACGATGGACGGTGGATGCGGAATTATTTGCGTGATTTTGACCGACCAGTTGGAGTACCTTTGGCTGGGAGGATCAGTTCAAGGAATTACGGGGATTGGGAGTTGAAGTCGACGAGATCGTGGGAACGAATGCGGAAAAAGTGCTCAGGGAGCTTAAATTAGCATGGGCACCGTTGGAGTTATGGCTTCATAGCGGAATTTCCGCGGTTGTCATTTTTCCTTGAATTTGGAAAAGACAAACAAATTTTTAATTAGCCTTAAACACGGATCCAAATACCGAAAAAAAAAAAGTGTAACCAAACACGCCCAGTTCTCCCGGCACAGTGCGTTGAACCGTCTGTTTGTTCCAACAAAGTCGAGTGCGAGACGTAAACCTTGCACTACCAAGTCTTGTTTACTATCGCAATGAGATCATGGAACGTAAACAGCCGCCGCCGTCTCTCTTTTCGGCATTTACTATTCAAAACATCTTCGAACTCGGCTGAACAGAACAGTAAACGGCTGAACAGTAATTCACCCTGCCATTATTGTGGCGAATTTCCAAGAGATATTCCGAAGTCAACAGGTGGATAAACAACGCAACTACAAACAAACCGTCAGCTGCGGTAACGCACTTCTCTTCTAAAAAGAAAAAAACGCCTTGTCCATTTAGCCAGAGAAATATGCAAATTTTCCACTTTGCCATCGTTTCTAGCAGTACATGCTTAGATAGTGCAACCCGGCGGCCGACCCAAAGCTCGGAGTTTACGAGCGGCGAGTCAATATTTGCCAGTGACAAACTGTTATTGATATCGTTATTGGCTTTCGAATGGTCCAAGATGTGCTGCATTCTCCCGTTAGGCGTCCCAAGCGGCCCCACAACAGGTTCAATGTGCCCCGTACCTCGTTCAAGCTCAGAGCGCAACAACCTGCTCCCTGCTCCAGGCGACGGTCTTATCTCTCCTGAGCCACAGGCAGCACTCGCGAAATGGGAATTTTCGCATTCATCGACCAACAGTCACGTCGTTTCTTCGGTGTGTGCGCGCGCGCCCATGGAGTTGAAACACAGAAATGATGTTAATTACTTTTGCAGTGCGCCGAACGGTTCGGCATCGGTTGGAAAAGTGTCACTTTGCTGGACCATTTGCATCTTTTATCTCTGCCTCGTTCCCGTGTGTTCGGTGGCCGGTCGTGGCCAACTTGGATTGGGGTTATGTGTGTGTGAGAGCGTGTGTGTGTGCTTTTATTGCCTGCTTCGATGGTGGCTAAAGTGGTTTTGCAGATTTGACAAAGTGGAATATGGCGCAGTTTCGGAATGCGGAGCTGGTGGGCGCGCTCGAAATTACATTTAACTTGAGCGAAAATGGGAATGCGTTTGTCAAATTGTAACGAAAAGCGAAACTTGTTTTATTTTTTCAATTTTCGAATGATCCATTAATTCTCTTTTTTTTTACTTTGCTTTTCAGATGAATTCTCTGAACCTGAGCTGAGCTGCGACAACTTGTTTTCAACAATCAATGGACACACAAACAAGAACTCAAAGGTAAGTTATAGCCCGTGTAACATTTCCAAAACCATCCAGCTTTATGAGATTTATTAAAGTCCATTTGGTTTTATTGTGGCACCAATAAGTGCTAATAGGTTTGAAATTTTAGTTAGGCTTATGAAAACGTACACAGCTTGTTTATAACGATTTTAAAACCTTGTTTTCTCAAATTCCTTTTACTCCTATCAAAGGTTTTATTTCGACTTTAAGAACTTGTAAAAGTCTGTTTTGAAGTACCGTTTAACCTTCCTTCGATATTGGGGTAAATTCTGACCCATGACTTCAATGTGCGCTATCTTTTTTAGTTTTAAACCAATCGTGCGGAAATTTTCTGATCTCTAGTGTTTTACGGAACTTTTCATTTTTGCCTAAACATACCTTTCTTAAAATCAATTTAGATGGTTGTGCAAAAAAAAAAAGTTGCGCATAAAGGGTGCACGGAATCAAATTGCGACACAATCAACTTCAAACTATCAGGGAGTATAAAAAATTATATTATGAATAATTTCCCATGTTTGTTTTATTCTATTTCAATTCCATATACAAATGCACGAACCTTCTTCTTTACACTACTCACTCTTCATATCTTCCTTCGATTCGTCTTCCTTACGATGTTTCCGAAGTGTCTGCTTCACGATGGCCCAGTATTTTTCAATTTACCGCAGTTCCGGTGCGTTCGGGAGGTTGAGATGCTTCGGCACGAAATTGACCTACTTAGCCTTGTACCACTCCAAAACCTCTTTCAAGTAATGACACGAGGCTAAATGCGGCCAGAAAATCGTAGGACCATCGTGTGACCTCAGAAGAGGAAGTAGATGCTTTTGGAGGCATTTCTTTAGGTACACCTGTCCATTGACCGTTCCAGTTGTTTAAGAGACAAACCAGCCACCGGCTGAAAGTTGCTCAAGTAAAGATAAACAACAACAACAACAACGTTCCAGTTGTCACGAATGGGATACTGCGCTTTCCACACGAGCAAATTGCTTGCTAAATCATATATTTTTTGGCAAACTTTTGGTTAGATTCAGTTTATTCGATACATCTCGAACTGAACTGTTGCGATTCCCCTTGAAAGCTTGAACTACCCGGTTGTGATCCTCAACACTATACGGAGATCCATTATTGCCACTTTTTTCTTTCCGATCGATGGTCAAACGTTCGTGGTACCGGTTTGAAAATACGAGACACCGTAGAATGTACCATTTCCAGCTTCCTGGCGATGGCAAGATTAGAAAGTTCCGGATTATCGAGGTACGTGCGCAAAATTTCTTTGCACCACTGCTGTTCTTCCGACTCCATCTTAGCACCGATTGCACATCTGCTAGTGACTCAGCGTAAACAAAATACACATTGAACTAATTCCATCCAAAATTTCAATAGAAAATACCCAACGGATAAAACGTTACAGCCATTTAAAAGTGGTGCAATTTTATTCCGTACAACCTTTAAAACATTAGGGTCATTTTTTACCCGGATTTCAAGCCTTCGTAGAATTTTGAAGTTTTAAGTAAAAGTCAATGTTTATGCACATTTTAAAGGTTATGGTCTCAAAAATGCATAGGAACAAAAAAACTGGTTTCGGTAACATTGTCCCCCAGGTCTGCTACAAAGGGAAGTTGGCTGTGTTAGCAGAAATGCATATAATACATTCCATAATTATTGTAGAGAATTTGCGTTTGCAACAAAGTTTCTCAGTGCGTAACTAATCATCTTTTGACACTATCATATTAAGGCTTGTTCACGACAAAATCTGGACAGATTAAATTTGGACTAAAACAAATTTGCTGTTAGTTCCATTCAAGATGCATTTTTTAGTTATTTAAGTGTGCATTATTAGTCATCTTAAAACTAATTACAGTTACTTAATTAGACTGCATGAAAAAACTACGAACTTTTGAGTTAACTCCAGCCTTTAGGGTCTATGCAGACTTCTCTGCAACCGATTTAGCTGCTTTTGTCCAAGATTTTCGAATTTTTCCTCAAGTTGTAGCTTGTTGTTTATATTGAGAGAGTTCTCTCTTCACGAGAGCCCAATACCGCTCGAAAGGTCACAACTCCGGGCAGTTTGGTGGATTCGCCTCTTTCGGTACAACATGGACTCCATTCGCTTTATAAAGCTATGTCAATTTTAAACCCGGAATAATAAAATCAACTGTATGTCGGTAACGGATTGACGTACAAATAAGTTTAATACATCAAAACAACGGTAATTCAATCAATACAAATCATTTCTCTTCGTTTCTAATGAAAATTCGCACTTTCTTTTTTATTCCTCCCTTCAAACGCTGCACACCTCCGGAGTCAACGTCCTTGGCACATTTGTTCCACATTTTGGTCATCTGAGTCGCGTCCCGAGTCGTTTTTTCACTTTTCTTAAGCTTCCGCTTCATTATTGCCCAAAATCTCTCGATGGGCCGGAACTTCGGGCAGTTGGGTGAGTTTAAGAATACTCATATTACTCGTTTAAGAATACTCATATTGAGAGGGTTTTCTACTGAAATTGTTCATGGCCTCTCGAGTCCCCACGGGAACCTATTCCTGATTGACCGAACCGAAGACAAATCATCAGACAGCCACAAAACGTTGAAAAATATCATACTGGAGAAATTTCATGAATTCTGGTACCGAAATTGCCAGGGTTTCTTTCTAAATATGTTTATGGCCACTCTAGGCCACACGAGAACCTTTTACAGAATAACCGTTCCAGGAACAAGTCGGCATATGGCCCACAATAGAATAGAAATAGTGTCTAGGAATTATTCCAAAGATTCCATTCCTGGAAATTCAAAAGATGTTCCGGTATTGTGTCTCCGTACCGGAAAACAGCACCGGAAATCCAAATTTACAGGAACCAGATAAATTCAAATGATCATTGCCGATAATGTCCCTAAAGCGAATGAGTTTTTGAATCTAACGAAGTGAAACGAATCAAAATCGGTCAATAATTGCCAGAGTTATAATCTTTTGAATTAAGTGGGTATCCAGGTACCCTGTCGATCACGTAAGGGTTGACATTGTGTCTAGGTTGAAATTTTATATTTCTAGGGAAGGTTGAAATCCGTGTCAAAATTGACCCTACACACTTAGATTTTTTCACAGAAATCTGTAAGATTTTACCGAATTCTCAACAGCTGAACGTTCCGTAAACCGATTTAACGGATTTCGGTGAAAGTTAATAGATATCTGTAAAAAAAATTACAAATGTTCTTTAAAATTTTACCGAAATCTTGGTACAGGACGATGAAACGTACGTCAAGACAGACTTTGAACAGCTTCCTTGACAGGAATTTTATACGGCAACCGGACGGTAAAGGTGACAGATAATTTCAAGCCCATTAAACTGTCGAAGTTTGCGAAGAAATATCTGGTGTGGTTCGCCATGTGTACCTGTGGCTTGAAGAGCAACATTTACATTGCGACCGGAACCGTCAACCAGGAAATTTACCTGAGCAAGTGCCCACAAAAACGTCTACTGCCTTTCCTGAAGCGACACAATTGTTCCGTTCTATTTTGGCCGGATTTGGCAAAAAAGGCCATGGAGTGGTATGCTGCCAACAATGTTCAAGTGGTGCCCAAGGACAAGAACCCTCCCAACACGCCAGAGCTCCGCCTAATCGCACAATATTGGGCCATCGTCAAGCGGAACCTCAGGAAGACTCAAAAAGCTGTTGTGAGCGAGAAAAAGTTCAAGGCAAACTGGCGTTCTGCCGTGAATAAAGTGGGCAAGGAGACTGTACAACATCTTATGGCAGGTGTTAAACGAAAGACCCGGCAATTCGCATTCGGTTAAAGGGAAGCTTAGCTGAATATTTCTCCTGTATTCTGTATTAACTGAAGTTGAAAAAGAAAAAGAATTCGACTTGTTAATAAAAACTTTGATAGACTCACACACATTACTGTTTGGCCAAATTTTGACCGGAAGACCCTTTAAGAGTGAAATACAGGGATTTTTCTGGACGGTGTAAGGCTTCATTCTTGTAAAATGAAACAACTCTGCGAACTTGTTTGTTCTGTTAGAACAGTGTTGGAATTATACTCTTTTTTATTTAGTGGACACCCGTTATTGTATTTTAACGACATCATCTTTTCTCTGGATATACATGTCTCGCATTAGGACGAAAATTCAATGTTGGCTTCGGCACTGTTGATTGTTATGGGGAATTATTTTTCAAACCTCTAATTCTATATTTTCTCTCCCTTAAAAGTACTTCACTGAACAGTAATATGTTCTTATATGGTTATGAATCTTCAACTTGAATACCTGCCAAAAAGCGAGATAACAAGTTACATAAGTCCTACTTTCTTCAAATAAACCACTTAATTACTGTAGTAGAGCGATTTGGTAAGGAATAATATTTAAATCAAGTTAGGTAAAATAACCCAACCGTGATACGTGATTCAAGAATAGAAGACAGCGGAAAACTGAAATGTCATTTAGTTAGCGATGAAATAGTTGATCACAGCTAGCCACGACGTTAGGTACAAATAAGAGCTGCCTGATTGCCTGAATGGGAACACTACTCGTTCACCAAGCTGCCAAGAAGAGGAAGACAACCAGACTCAGCTGAACGAAAATTGGATCGGAACAGAACGATGTCGTAAAATTTGACAATTTATCTGGAATGACATAATCCGTTCACATTCACTTTGGCATGATATCAATACTACGATTTCAAAAATTATGCAAAGTGACAATCTTCGATGACAATTCCCACCAATTTCTGTCGTAATATTTACCCCGCCAAAAATATTTACTAATAGCAAAACGATTAATCAAATCGAACCGGTAGATAACTTTCAATCACAAAGCATGATAAGAAGCGAAAATGCAAAACAACCCCACGGATTCGTGAACGAATGCACCATGAGAAGAATATCGAAAACCAAAATCGCCAACCTGTCATCGGCAAAACAACTCCACTCCATTTTTTGCAGCCATTCAAGCGGATTTAATCGCCTTTCGACCAGTTCGACGGACCACAAAACTCTCGAATCATAGTGAAATGCGACCTAATACGAAGGAAACAGTGACTCACCGGCCGATCATGATTGATGGGAAATAAATCTTGGTGGCATTAGCGGTGAACTCCGATGAAACGATGAAACGGTTTTATGATTTGCGAAGTGATGGAATTAGGTTACGAAAAGAGGTATATAGCGCATTGGGTGCAACAATACAATGGAAACAGTATTCAAATCATGATCCTTCATAGAGCCTGTCCACATTAAATTGTGGACACTTTTCTTTCAGTGTAGATTTTGAATTATTTCATGAATCGCTAAGGCGTTTTACTTATATAACAATTGGTACCGCAGGGATGGCGGATTGGCAAACAGGCTGTAGCGCCATCTCTACGGTACGATCTGAAACTAATGTGATTATTTCAAATGTCTTCATTTTACATTCTCAACAACTTTGCTGTAAACGGTAACTAGAGCCTCATCTGGCAAAGATACACAGCAGCGCCATCTTTGCGGCGCGATTTGGAACTAATCTGATAATGTCAAGTGACTACATTTTACATTATGAACAACTTTACCCAGACAAGGGTTTTAGCTCTCAAGGGTTTTATTTGACAAAGATAGACTGCAGCGCCATCTCTGCGGCAAAATCTGGAACTAATATGATATTATCAAATGATTATTTTCCGATGAGGGCAATTCTGCAGCGCAATTTGAAACTCGGTTAACGATATCATCAAACAGTTTGATGGCGTTCTACTCTATTTAGAATCCCGCCAGTAAACCTTAAAAAAAAGGACAAGCAATGGCCAAAAATCTTTAAAATCTTTGGTTATTTAAAAAAATTGGCATTTATTTATGTGCGCATCATTGACGTTGCCAGGTTTATTTTCGAAACAATCCCTAGTTGAAGTTTAGTAAGTCAAAGTAAATGTTGATTTATTGGTAATTATACATTGTAAACTATCGCATTTTTGTCCATACCCAGAGCTTATTTTTTCTCGAAGTCGAAACAATTCTCGAAAATGAAACAAAATCTTGCAAAACCACAATACATCACACTAAGGTCTTTTTTACACGGTTTTTTTTTCTCTACGTGGTAACTTGAGAACGAAACAACTTATCGACCTATTTCGAATAACATTTTTCGTTTTGGGCAAAAAGTTATCATTTAACAATTTTTGAAGCCAATACTCAAAATTTTGAAATTTTGACCATTGCATGAAAAGATAATACATGCAAACAAAATCGAAGCGATTTAGAAAGTTTATGCACGTGAATTGATCAACTCTATTTATTTATTTTTTACATGGGTTCATAGTAAAAATGGAACGCATCCCCGTAAAAAGAAAGACCTTGTTGTATTGCTTTTTTATTCTGGCAGTGGGTGAAGCAGTAAACCAAGAATTCTTTTAAACTTTGGCATGTGAAATCATTGGAGTGTCATAGATTTGTGCCACCAACAATTTGAAGTGAATCCTAGAAAGTGTGAGCTGTTGAGTGAAGTACCTGTAACTAGAAATGAGAAGAAAAATTAGTATTTTCCATTTAATTCCAACTACCTTTATTGCTTATCTTGACAGATACGTGTATTTGGAAAATACTAATTTTTCTTCTCACTTCTAGTAAATTCCAAGTGGCTATGGAGCGGTTCCACGCCAAGTCAGTAAATAACATCACTTTAGTATTTTAGATTTGGCCTCAACTAGTTCGGAACAACAGTCGAGGTGTTTTGGCATGAGGAACGGTCGTTTTGATACGAGAGTGGCTTTTGAGAAGGGCCTTATGTGTGATACAATAGTTTTCGGAACACAGAAATCGTTCGTTTTAGAGAAAAAATGTCTGAAAAGAAATGGTAGGGAATCAAAATGTCCATAAAAAAATAAACACTGATTTTTTTTTGTTTACATGATAAAATCATAATTAAAACATAAAATTCAAATACCCAAAATATTTTTTTAAAATTTCGATGCCAAAATTTGGAAAAATTGCCATTGTTTTAAAGGTATGAAAATGGACAAAAAATGTTGATTTCTTTTTTCCTAATAGCCGCTTTTCGAAGATTTTTATAAAATTAATTTATGTTTATCAAAAATACTTTTTAATGCCAAAACATGATTTTAAATCCAATTTCTAATCGAAATGTGTCTGATAATGATCTTCCTAAAGTAACCGTTTTCGAGATATTTTTAATTTAATTTCACGGGTGACTAAAAACTTTTAAAAATACGCCTTTTTCATACGTAATTCGAGATGTTCCTTCACCAAAACTATGAACGAAGATTAAAATTGGTTGCAGTACGTATGTATGGGATAAACATGTGATAGAGGGTGGCTGGTAAATCTAAAAAAGTAGCGGAGGCAATATTTGAATCGTCTTTCAATGGACATGCATCAAGTCTTATCAAATTAGAAAATTGCATCAAACATATCCATTTAAAGACGATTCAAATATGAGTTTATATGAATTTTCGAAAAACTGTTTATTTCAATGAAAACTTAGGTTTTTGCTTGGTTTTATTTTATTTATTTTTTATATGTACATTTTCACGTATTAGTAGTTAACATAGCTTCATATATTTAATTTATAAATCTTTCACACACAACATAAATTTCTATTGATTATTCTTTGAATCCGAAAACCTTTTAGCTGAAATTTGATTTTCTGAAATTGGTACAAAGCAATACACTTGTGTACAAGGTATTGTCTTTACGTGGCTTTATAACTCCTCAAGTTCTTCTTACATTTTTGCATACTGTTCAGCTGATATGAAGCAGAAATTCAGTTTTGTAATACTTTTATTTGAGTGTTCAACTGCCCTGTCATATAATTCCCGAGAAGTTTTGATTGTGTTTCCTTGTTTCCTTTTGCTCTCTTTGCCATTGGCTTGAGAGTATCAACAATAGCATCACATGGAACTTTCACATGAGATGTTGCAAATAAGTGCCATTCTGCTTGCAATCCATACTTGGACTTGAAATTGCACAAGCAGGCGAAGTTCTTTTTGTTCTTATAATGGGTCGCTGCTCCATCTGACATAAAATTTAATTTTTGAGCAACATATTAAATTTTGTTTAATGAAATCTAGCAATTTTGATATAAACAACTGAACTCCTATTGAGTCATGGGTCAATACTTCGAATGTTATGATAAAGCTTTTGTTTTCAAATTTATTTTCCTTCTTGAAATAAACTTCAAAGTTTTGGTAAGAAACAGGATCAACCACCAAATACAATTTCATTGTATTATCACTAAAGTTTAAAAAATATATAATTTAAAAATAAGCCCTTTTCAAATGGTTACCTTGATTTTTTAAACATTAAAAGACACTTAAAAATTAAAAATTGTTTTTTTATTTGAATTTAATTGGCTCCTGTGAGGTTTTAGAATCAGATTATAAACATGAAAAATTTGTCGTGAGAAAACTTTTTTTTCCTTAAAAGTGCCCATCTCGCGATGTATGGCGAACTTTTAGACAATTATATTGCCTTCATTAGGAAAATTGACTTTAAATTTGAAAATACATTTTTTTACCGTGTAAGAATTGATTTTACAAATCTTTATTTTTTTTTAAATAAAAGTTCAGACAATTTTTTTAAAAGTTCCCCATACACCAAACCCGTATAAGTCTTTATAAAACGGTCAAAAAACTTAAGCCCTTTGCAAATGGTAGTCTAGATGAATTTTGAAAAAAAAAAACAAAGTATGCAAAGTCACTTGAAAAGGCAAAGTCTAAACACCCACAAAGTTTCATTGGAATCTGAGAGGGTGCTGCAACACAATGGATGAGTTGGAGTGAAATTCGTCATTGGCTTTTTCCGTTGTTTTTAATATAAATAGTATTGTTGTACTCATTTTCTATGTTATATTATTAAATTTATTATTTATACACATTTTTATATACATCATGAAAGCTGCTTTCTTCGCCATTAGTATACAGTTTAGCAGCTATTTCATTATAGGAAATAGGTACAACGCAATGATACTTCTGGGTTACTGGAACTAATTTTGCCTGTTGGTATGTGTTATAAAGTTCTCCTAACCCTTGCTCGTAGTCCTCTTGTGACACAGAACAAAACAACAATGTGGTCAGGTAATCGTCATTCCGCTTACTAGCCCACTGAAACAAAGTTTTTGCACTCGTGATTGGATGCCAAATCATATTTTGGCATTGAAAAGTACTTTTGATGAACATGAATTAAAGTTTATGAAAATATTCCAAAAGCAACTTGGAAGACTTAAAAAAAATGTTGTCCATGTTGTTCTTATCTCTTAAACAATGGCCTTTTTGTTCAAATTTTACCATCAAATCTTAAAAAAAAGCGTATTTTGAGAATTTGAATTTTAGGTTTTAATTTTGATTTTTTCATGTAAAAAATATTTGTTTTTTTAGTGTGCATTTTCTTTTTTATGGTAATTTTGATTCCCTACCATTTTTTCTTAGACACTTTCTAGTTACTGTTTTCCTAAAACTGTTATATTAAAATCAAAATAAGTCCTTCTCAAAAGTTACTCTTGAGTCCAAACAATATATCCTTATCACCATTGGCGGAGCTCGAAAATTAGTCTGGAGGGGGCCTGGAGGGGGCCTGCCCGAAGGATTTTTTTCGTGTATAGGAATATTGAAAAGAGCGATGGAAGTAGCGTCATTGTTTGGGACATGTTATTTTTATTGAAGAATCAGGGCAGGTACAATTAAATAATCGGTGAGTCGAGATGTCTTAAAAGAATCTCGTATTATTCCGTGTAGATCAAATGGAAAATGTAGTCACCTTATTAGATTCTCTTGAAGCGTCTCAACTCATCCGAGGCGGAGAATAGACTTGAACCTATATATCACAGAAAAAAATAATTAATTTTAACAAGCGTGTAAAATTTCCCCTCGTGTAATTCCAAGCCAAAGGAGCGTAAACAACGATATTGTTTGCAATCTTTCATACAACAGGCTGGATTTAGGCGTTATTTGGCTTAAATTCACAAGAAGTATCACATTATTTTCTGCCAAATCTAGCATCCCCTTTATGTGCATTAGATAACGCAGTCTTCGCATTCAGTGTTTCTTTTTATCTGTGTAGAGTCAAGTTCAAACTAAAAAATCTTAAAACAACAAAAAACAACATTGGGTCAATGAACATTTTAAATTCTTATCCAAATTTTGATTGGTTTGGATTCACGTTTTATATATTTTCAAAATTGTGTCGGTTGATACTGATTCCTTCACAACTTCGAAAATGTATTACACAGAAAAAATAATTAATTTTAACAGGCGCTTAAAATTTCCCTTTGTTTAATTCCAAGCCAAAGGAGGCGTAAACAACGAAATTTCTTGCAATCTTTCATAAAATTCAGGCGTTATCTGGCTGAAATTTACATGATAAATCCCATTATATTCTGCCAAATCTAGCATTCCCTATATGTGCATTAGATAACGCTGAATATTCAATGTTTTTTTTATCTGTGTAGTTATATCGAGCCAAATTTCTAGGGAGAGTTCAAAAAATTTGAAGGGGAATTTCGAGGATTATTTCTTCACAAAACCTACTGTGAATTTCACGGCAGTTCGAAAGAAACATCCATGGGTAGTTTGAGGTTAAACTTAAGAATTGGATTTACATTGATAGTATTCCAGGGCATCGAAATTCCATGGAAATTTTTCGAAATATTTTGAAGACATGGTAAGAGAATGTAAACAACTACGAAATTAACAAATGCATCTACCGTTTTGAACTGTGTAGTATTTATAAATTCTCAAGTACAATCTTCAAAATGGCATAAGATTCGCCATGTTAGAAGGTTTGGCAAAAAAATAGTTTTTGAATAATTTAAAATTGAAAAGTTTTACAAAAATTAATTCTTATGAAATTTTTGTATTTTGTAAAAAAAAATATATGTTTTTAAAATTTTCTAAGATTTTGGATCAGATTTAATTGTGAAAAATGTGTTTCAAAATTTATAAACTAAACACAGTTTTAAACTCCGGTTACTGCTGAGCTACTATCAAAATTTCAGCTCAATCCATCTTTTGCTGACATAGAAAATGTCAAATTTGACAATTTTGTATGAAAAACTGTAGATGTATTTAAATTTTCGCCACCAATAACCCAAACAAGCCAACACCAATAACGCAAAAATTAAGCTTTTCATTGAAAATCAAATCCTTTAAGGAAACCTTAAGAATAAATTTTAGACAACTATTATAAGAAATGCGAAGAGAATTTGATAAAATTTCCAAGGAAATATTGACAAGCGTTTTAAGAAAATAATCAGAACTCTGTTTTCTCTAAGTGAATACAGATGGGAACACACTGTTTTTACAAGCGGTATTTTTCGGATATTTACCTTCGATTTTTTTTCAACGAGTCCAGCATTGCGGCATCACTTAATTAAAAAAATGTTTTAAATATTTGTAGAAAAGAATAGATAAATAATAGTTTCAATAGGTTAACAATATTTTCAATGAAGGAAACGTCACGTGTGGCAAGATTTCCCCCTATATTAATGAATAACATTTAAAAAAATAGTCAGGAAAATTACTAAATTTCAAAACTTTGATAAACTTTGTTATCATTAAATTCAGGAAATTTAAACACATAAAATATCATGAAGAATAATATTTATTTCATTTCATTGGTAGCACTGTGAGCAAAGTATTTATTGTGTTTTTTTCTTCTCATGAGTGGACCTGCATGACAGCTTGTTTGTCAAGGCTGGACCCTTTCTCAACATTTCCCATTACTAGGACTAATACCATGGCCACACTAGCATATGTCAACCGCGTGAAAACCATTTGAAGTACTAGATATTTTTTCTTCGTATTTTATAAAAGATGTAGGATTTCCCATGTCATAGTACCAACATAGACTAACTCTAAGACCAGTAGGTCCCAAACAGATACGATTTTTTTCTTGGCTTAGTCAGTACTAGCGCATCGGTCCCAAGCTCGGTCCCAAACTTAATAATGCGCCCTAATAATGAACTCACACGAACACACTCTCAAATATTGTGTCAAAATAACACAGCAAATCAAAACAAAGGCGCAAATATGTATAGCAAGGTGCTGGCTTCAAGGTGTACTTCGGACCAAGGGGTTCTACAACAGTGAACCAATTTCAAATCGCTAGTTACATATTGATTGTTGTTACCAATCCCTGCAATATTGTACCCAACAACTTTGAATCAATCTCTAATTAAGATATCTAAGTAGACTATTATATAATTATTTTGAACACTTCCTGAAAACGACGCTCAGAATACTGTCTATGTTGACCGTGCTGAAGTCTCATCCAGAAATGACTCTTAAATTACTGTATGCATTTCATCAATACTGTGTTGTGAATAGTTCAATTATTACAATTACCTTTTGGAGATGACTCACAGTTCCATTAGGCAGTCTATGTCGACAACTAGTAGTACTGAAGTCAACCCTAACAAATATTATGATTGCAGAAATCTTCTGAGAAACTTCTAAAACTTCATTTTTGAAAATATTATCGTTAATGAATAAACTTCTATCTCCATAGTTTGCTTATTTAAATTCGTTTGTTTCGAAACTTCAAATCAATCTAGGGAATCTATACTCTACTTAATTTTTCGTACAAGAGAAAATAATATCGTGATTTAAAATGCTCCTTTAAACAAAACTCCTTATTGAAAAACCTTCTTGAATAATAAAATTAAAAGTGAAAAGTGTTTCAAATCTTATATTTCAACTTAACAGGCTCTAAATTTTACTGTTATTGTAGTTATGGGTCTTGAAGTTATTTTATTATGAGACCTGAATATAAGAAGGGAATAATTTTTCGAATACCTACTTTGTGAACAAAAAAATGTAAAAGGAATTAATTAATCTACTTTTTACAAAAAATACCGCGATATACTAGTTTTGTGCACTTGCCTGCTAGTGCATTCCTAAGTGGGCCCTCTGCGTTCTAATTTCGATTTTGATCTGGTAAACTCTAGTACCCGAACGATATCTACGCTCATAGGCGTAGCCAGGGAGAGGCTAGGTGGGAGCGACTGCCTCCCTGGCTGTGCACTCAAATTTAGGCATTGTGAAGTGGATTCGGAAACACAATCATCTCCCGAAAAAAATAGTCATTCCGGGAAATGGCGTCTGGAAAGTGGCCTTTGGGAAATGGCCTCTGGGAATTTACCGCTGCGAAATTATCTCTAGGAAATTATCTCTGGGAAATAGACTCTGGAAAACGGACTTTGAGAAATAGCATCTGGAAAAAAACGGGAAAGCAATGATTTCCCGAAAAAAGATTAGGACAAAGATCAACTCACGAAAATGGCGTCTTTTGAATGGGCTCTAAGAAACGGTTTCCGAAAAGTAATTATTTCCTGAAAACAGGTATCAGGTACATCCCAAGCAACATAGCTAGTTTTATCGAGGTTTTAAAGCATTCTTCAAGTCTAAATCATGGCATACAGAATTCTCATAAAACCAAAAATGTTACTTGGGATATCTACTCTGGAAAATTAGTCAATCCGGAAAATGATCTCTGGGAATAGGAATCCAGGAAATCGCATCTGGGAAATAGCATCAGAAAAATAATTCCCGTAAAACAATCAATTTCCCGAAAAAAAAGGACAGATACCCTGAAAAATTAGTCATTCCGAAAAATGGCTTCTGGGAAATTGTTCCCGGGAAATGACCTCTTGGGAAAGGTCCCTGGAAAATGATTCAAGTAAAGCATTTTCCGTAAAAAACGGGGACAGAGATCCGTTTTGGAAAATTATTCATTCCGGGAAGTGGCCTCTGGGACATGGCCTTTGAAAAATGGTCTCTAAAAAATGGCCTCTGGGAAATGAATTCCTGGAAATGCTTCTGGCGGCTTGTGGTTGCGATACGCCTCTAATATAAATCCTGGCTACGGTCCAGATAATGTCTTGTTATGATATGCGGCGATTGAGTATATTTTTCATCCTAAATCAATACATTATTGAGTTAAAGGGTGTCCACGATGAAATTGCCACACACAAAATTGATTCGCAAAATTCGAGTTTTCATCCGATTGCCATCAAATTTTCAGGGATTGAGAAATAACTATTAAACTTCATTTTACCATTTTACTCGTATTTTATTTACAGTCCATACGCAAATGCCCGCACCTTGGCCTTAACTCTGGCCATAAGATTCTGCACAACCTGTGAATCAACTGTTTTTTGCATGTAAACCCATACTTTCTTCAGTTCCTCGACTGTCTTCACTACCTTAGGTCGTTTAAGAAGGTGCTGCTTCATAATCGCCCAGTACGGGACGGAGCTCCGGAGTGTTGGGAGGGTTGTACATTTTCGGCACGAAATTGACCGTATTGTCCACATACCACTTCAGCACGTCCTGAGTAGTGGTATGAGGCCAAATCCGGCCAGAAGATTGTTGGGACGTTGTGGGCCTTCAGGAGAGGAAGCAGCCGCTTCTGGAGGCACTCTTTATGTACACTGTCCGTTCATCGTGTCCTGGGTCACGAAAGGTGCACTCCGCTTCCTGCACGTGCAGATGGCTTGCCAAACAAGGAATTTCTTCGCAAATTTGGACATCTTCTGAGTGCGGACATGCTCCGAACACTGAACTTATCCTTGGCCGTGAAAAACAGGTTGCCGGGGATCTGTTTGAAGTCGGCCTTCACATATGTTTCGTCGTTCATGATGCAGCATTCAACTTTCGTCAGTATGTTGAGGTACAACTTCCTGGCACGGGTTTTGGCGGACTTGTTCTGCTTCTCGTCGCGATTAGGGGCCTTTTGTACCTTGAACGTTCGAAGCCCAGCCTTAGTTTTGGCCTTCTGGACAAAACTTCGGCAGGTGCAGCTTCTTAGCCACATCCCGAACGGAGGCGTTCGGATTTCGGTTGATTTTTGGTGTTGTACGGAATACTTTTTCCTTCACTTCTGGGCTTCCGATCGGTGGTCAATCGTTCCTCGAACCGCTTAATCACTCGCGACACCGTGGAATTCGCGATTCCCAACGTTTTAACGACTTTAAAACTTGCAGGATGTTAATAATGCACTATGAACGAAATCCACTCAAATTTTCATTAAATTCTACCCAACGGTTAAAAAGTTAGAGCAATTTCATAGTGTGGCAATTTCATCGTGGACACCCTTTAGCAACCACAATTTGCCACGCGCTTCCAAAGCCAAAGACAGCCATTCCACTCAACCTACTTGGCTCAAGTGTGGTTGCCACAGCGCCGGCCGCCAGTCGATCGGCGGCAGCACCCCGGCGCGATTTGACGGCGGCTGATTTATAAATGCAAAACAACCATTTTCAAAATTAACTTTTAAGCCAAATCAACTTCATAACTTCGTGTCACTTGATATCTCCCGGCGTCGTCATTCAGAAGGTGGCTTATCATCGTAAATTTATGTAAATATACGCCGGAAAGGGGCGACAGACAAGCCGCCGGACATTATTTAATCCAAATATTGGTGGACGTATGACATTTGGACGATCGAACGATGGATTATTGGCGAAAAATTTCCAAAACCACGCTCTCACACACACACACACATTTCCCAGCCCATTAAGGTCCATTGCACCCCGGGTCGAATCGCCAAATACCCAGTCGGAGAACCGTAATGAAATATCCCATCACACGACTTCAATAAATCAAAATAAATTGACAGGCCACTTGTCTCGCGACTCCCCCTCGGATCACCTCCTCGCGAAACGTTAAGATAAAAAAAAAATCCACCGGGGAGAAAGGAATTTATGACCAGAATTAAAGACCTTCCTCGAGGGTCTTGTGGTCCATTAACTGTGTGAGCGAGCTGCCATCATCCAGGAGGGGCAGTTTGAGAATCGCGAAATATTTCGAACCGGTTTTATCGCGGGGGGGGGGGCTACGCGAAAAAGGTCCACCGTTTGACGCTCCGAAGCTGCGCTGGTGATGGCAGTGGTGAAGATTTATTTCGGTCCACAACGAAGAGATGCAGTTTTTCAGATTCCAACGATCGAACCGAACCGTGAGGCGGAGGTATCAAATTTCCATAAATTATTAGCGTTTTGGATAGACCACCCCCGTCCCTCTTGACGCTCGGTTCGATTTCGAAGGATATTTTTCGGCTTGATCAGTGAACGGGTATTTTTTCGTGGAATTACGGAAACGTGCAAAACGAAGCGGACAGACGAGCGCTACCTTGGACGAATGCCAATCCCGAACAGGTTCTTCCTCAAATCGGTGAGTCACTCGGCCAAACATGCGAAATTGTCACACGCTGTTCTCTCTCTCTCTCTCGTTCGATGACGATTGTGTATCCCTATTTTGAACGTTTATCAACACGTTTACGCAAGACATTTTCAGTCGCTATTTTGTATCGCAAATCCACGCGGAAAGGAAGCATTCCACGGTTGACCGCAACTCCATCGCCCTCGAAAAGATCAACCGTGTCCGAACGCTAATTACTTCGCATTTTAACCTTTTCCCCGGCTATATCACTGTCATATCGCTTGGCCATCTTTGTTGCCGTCATTTTTATGATTCCCCTCCCGAATGGCTCCCGGGTTCGAGCGTGTGTTTTCCTCTAACCCTCTCAATCCCGTGGTTTCACAGTCTACTTTTTTTTCACCCATTGACGCCCGACCTTTTCGGTGAGAGGGTTCCCCTGTGGTGGTGGCGGCGGCGATGATGCGTTCCCCCGAGGCGGTAATAATGATGATTATTGCGAGCGCCGCCGGACAAACGAATCTCCGCAGCCGCCGTAAGTCAACCGGGTTCACACAATCGGCGGTGGTTTCGTTCGGTGGCCCCTCGCGTCTGCGATGTGAAAAATGAAATACGATCAAATTAGACACGCGTCATTAGCGGTAAATGAGTATAAAGAAGCGCAACTTGCTCTCCATTATCGGATCGGTCGGATGGAATGCTCGGTTGCTTCTGAAAAGGCCAGGGGGGGTTGGCCACTGGAGGCACGGGAAGTACCAGGAAGTCTTGGTTAAGTGTGAAATTTGGTTGAACTTTGTGGCTAGAAAAGGTTCCTCCCATCGAATCCGTGGATTCGTTGCGAATGGCAGAGTGATGTCATTTTAGCGAGTACTTTTTGCTAGTCATATTGTCATCATATGGCATATTTTTTTTCTATTTACAATAATGTTCTTAAAACTTATGAGTTTCGTATTAATAGCAATATTTTAACAAAAATGTACAAAATTCTATTCGTTAATAGAAAACAAAACGATGGGAGAAATTGCGGCACAATTTACTTTGAACTACAAAGTCTACTAAATCTATTTGGAATAGCATATTTAGAATATTTAGAATAGATTTAATGAACGAAATCGATACAAAATTAAACGAAGGGTTCGAAAAAAATACGAATGTTTTATCATAAGTATTATCGACGAAAATATTTCGTACATAAACGATAAAGTGTTATTTTCCATAAATTTGTTACATTGTTCTGTTCAGATTTTTTTATGTAGAATTTCGTACTCGAAACTTTCGTGTTCATCAATTTTGTTTTTCAGAAAAACGTACTAAACATTCGAAAATAAAAAACAAAGCGATGGGGTAGAAGAGAAAATGCTGCAGAATATATTTTGATAAAAAATTCAAACAAATCAAATCAAACAAAAACTAGGTTGAATATTGAATACATTAAACTTGAATCCTAGAGGGTTTGAGTGTGTCTCGTACTAATAACTCGACTTATTAGTACGAGACACTGATAAGTCGAGTTATTAGTACGAGACACTGAAGAAGTCTGTACATTGTAGACGAAATACGCGCATCTGTCGAAGATAAGCAAAGGTAGTTGGAATTAAATGGAAGTTACTAACCTTTCTTCTAATTTCTAGTTACATTAAACTTGTTTCGTAGATAATTTCATAAACGTATGAATAAAGTGTTATTTTCCTTTAATTTTCACAGCTCTTTTTAAAGTAGAGTGTTGCGCTTGAAACTTGTTAGTTCCGTAATAATAATGCGATTTTTTTAACAAACTGTACAAATCATTCTTTAAAAAAAAAGATGGGATTGATAATAAATAACGGCACACCTACAAATTCAATAAATTGTACGAAATCTATACAAAATAAAACGAAAACTTCATATAAAGTTGCAATGTTTGATGTTAAGTGATATCGACGGAAGAACTTCGTACATATAATTATGAAGTTTTATTTTCCATTTATTTTCATATTTCTTTGTTCAGGTTTATTATGTATCATTTCGTACTTAAAACTTGGAAGTTTCGTATTATTATCGATGTTTTTAAGCAGAACTTACAAATAATTCGTACGTTAAGGATGGGATTGAAAAAAAAGTGTGATTCAATCTACTATGAACTACAAATTTAATAAATTGTTCGAAATAAAACAAAAACTCCCCATGAAATATCAAACATTTGATCGTAAGTATTATCGACGAAATAATTTCGTACGTTAAACAATTAAGTGTTATATTTAAATATTTTTCATTCATTATTACAAACATCATGTTGGTTGGTTCAATATGACAGCAACGAAAACAAACAGATTTGTTAGTTGATACTGTCAACGCTTATGGTTTGTTTCAATCAAATTTCGAATGATCTAAACTGATTACCCGTTTAAAACAAACAAACGAAAACGGTTTGTAACAACGAACATTTATGTTTACTATCACCTTCATTTCACCTGTAATTTCAATTGTTTGAATTAAATGCTAACAAACATTATCAAAGTGCACATTTACATTTATTGACTTCCCTCAGTGTAAGAGAAATCTTCAAATGTCAATGGGCGCCTCTCTATTATTTTAAGTTTTTATTTAATTAAAATATTAAATTTTCACCTTGTTGTCACCGTATGACGGAAAGCGAAATAAAAAAAAAGAAAAGTTTGTTTCAAATTAATTTTTTGGTTACTTTTTCTCCAAACAAAATATTAGATTGATTTAACCACCGCTTTGAATCAATCCAAAATTTTAATTTGTTTCCTTGTGCCAACGCAACCTGCGTATTGATAATAATAATAGGGTAATAAAAATAGGGCGAAAATTAAAAAAAATGAACAACCATAATTTGTGTTGCATTGTGGTGATATCTGCCAATCTGTCTGTTTGTTTCAAAACACAACCGTTTGTTTAAAGCAAAAAAAATCGGATCTTTAAAACAACTAGTTTTTAGTTCGGATGTTAATAAAAATGTTTCTTGTTTCAAATGGAACTGTTTTTTCTCCGTGTATAGTAGTAATACTATATCATGTTGTCTCCAATTTCATCAAATTTGGACCTCAGGTAGCTGATTTTTTACAACTCTGCCCCTTGTCATTCCCTGATACTTGTTATTGCAGTTCTCCTTGTTATCCCCCAGCGCCTTGGAACCCTATTCTTGCTACCATCCTGCCCCTTGTTACCCTATTGTTCCATGTTAACACCCTTCCCCCTTCTACCCCATGTTCCTAGCAACTCCCCTGCGCATTGCTACTCCGCTGCTCATTTCTACACCTATATTGCAACCCCCTAGCTACTTCTTTGCTCCTTGGCTAAGGACAAATATACTGAAGAAAGCAATGTTTGGCTATCCCTGCAGGAACTGACAGAGCTTTCGGATGAAAAAAGCCTCACCTGAGTGATAAGGTCAAACTCTGCAGAGCAGAACATATCGCAAAGCCGGTATTGAAAAAGATTTAAATATGGCCACTTTTCCGGAGGTACTTAGATCTCACAGGGTACTACGTGGCCAGTAGTCTTTTAATGACCTAGTTTTGCAAAATAATGAACTTTGATATGCCGCAAGCCAGGTTTTGGAAACGAATTGAATATGGCCACTTGTCCAGAACTTGAAATCCAGATGGCCTCTTTCCGGAAGGAACTCGGATCCTGCAGGGCCTCCCTAAGAACTGAAATCCAGAGGAATTTTGGAAATTTGGAAAAGATTTGAATATGGCCACTTTCCTGAAGGAACTTTAATCCTGCAGGGCCGCTTTTTGTGGCCAGTATGGTCAGAAACCCTCAAAATGTCGTCCGAAGACAAAGTTTGGCTAAATCATGAAGTTTGCCATTTTCGGAATAACCACTTTAGATCCACAAACTAGGATAATTTTGTGATCTATTGCGAAAAACCGGATCCCATGGCTAACGATTGAATGTCATTAATTTTAAATCTATATTTATTTCACAGAGGGATTGAGGACGTACGTTTATTTGAACAAAAACGGACGAATAATTCGTAAGAAAGAACACAAAACGATGGAATTGAGAAGAAACTGCGGCACAATCTATTTTGGAAAAAAAGTTCAATCAATTGTTCGAAATCTTTACAAAATGAAACGAAAACTTCGTACAAAATATCAATGTTTGCTCGTACTTGTTAACGACGAAATAATTTCGTACATTTAGAAATAAAGTGTTATTTTTCATTTTTTTTTTCACAGTTCTTTATTCTAGATTCTTTTTTCTACGTAGGATTTCGTACTTGAAAGCTGTAAATTTCGTTTTAAGTAATAACGATTAATTTTAGCCAAACGTACGAGCCATTTGTAAATAAAACACAAAACGATACGATTTAAAGAAAAGATGTGGCACAATCTGTTTCAAACTACAAAACTGAACTAAAACTTCGAACAAAATTGCAATGTTTGTCCTTAAGTATTCTCGACGAAATTATTTAGTACGTTTAGTAATGAAGTGTTGTTTTCCATTCATTTTTATATTTCTTTATTCAATGTAGAATTTCGTACTTGTATAAATAAGTATAGTATTAGTATAAATAACAAGATTTTTTGGAGTAAGTTTTACGAAAAAACTGAATGTAAATTTGATAAATTGTACGAAATAAAATGATTCTTTTTTGCTGAGGTTTCGTGAAACGTAGTTGTCAATTACTGGTAACTAACGTCTATTTGTTCGTAAGTAATGCAGCACTTAGTTTTTTTCCTACGGGTAATTGGCACATACGGGATGAATATGTTGATTTCGAAAGTATTTCTTAGGTGGTATGCATTAATTTTTTAGTAGAATAGGATTCCCATCGTTACGAAACGCCATTCTCAAACGCATTTATTTTCCCACATCATAGACGGTAATGGTCTTCAGACCAGTTGATTGTGATTGAATAATTCCCAACTCCCACAAAAAAGAAAAATTCAAATTTAAAATTAATTATTAATCAACACAGCACATAATTATTCCATAAAGGTAGGTGTACGTTCGGGAAAGACGTCTTTTTACGTTCGAAAATATTCACTCGAATATGGTTGAATACGTAGCGTAACCTTGTATAGCCCAAAAAGCTAAAAAAAGTCCTGCATTCAAGGACAGTTTGGATGACCTAGAATGTCATAAAGTTATCAAATAATGACTGTTGACCTTACTATGAATACATGTAATACCCTTATATAACCCTAAAAGCTACTGTTACAACTGTAGATCTGATGTTTTGAACTCAAGTACATTTTGGATGACCTAGACCCTCTCAGAAAGAAACAAAAGATTATCAACGAAAATTTAATAATACGTATGCATATGTACAATATTCTAAATCAACGCTGTACACTATTAAAAAGGCATTTATTTTTTCTTCCTGAACTTCTTCATATTCAGGATGTTCTAGGTCGTTAATAAGTTAATTCATATACTTTTTTATTTTTTCCTGATAGAAAAATGGATGGAACACTAATTTGCCCAAGACAGTGTACACTTTTATTCAGTCTGTGTGGTTGTTACAGCCATTATCCTTTTGGGTTCACGTATGACCCCTATGGCCTGAAAGAGTCAATATACTTTTTAGGGCAAGGCTTAACATTTATGAAGTTTTCAATAGTATGTGGCTCAAAATCAACAATGTTCTTTATTGAAATTGATGCGTAGATATATTTACGATTTTTTTTTTAAATCTTTTAAGAAATGACTGAAATACTAATGCTCAAAACCTGACCACTTTTTGTGACGGTCTTTAAATTATACCAAAAAGCACCCGAAAACAAAGACGTAGTCGTACATCATAAGTCTGGTTTGCAGGACTCGTTTATACAATTTTGTATACTCATGTACTCATCCCACTATCCGTTGCATCCAGAGAAAGCTCCAAGTATGCTGTAAAAATCGCCATGTTACTTCCGATTCAGGTCAACTATGATCTTCTTATTGATGAATGGAACTTGTTAAAACGCTAGGTGCTGACCTTGAGTACAGAATTGAGGAGTATTGAAACCAGTTGTTTACTAAGAAAACGGCTGTAGGTGAGTCTAAATACCTTCAGGTAAATAAGGTAGTGAAAACAGCTTCACATGGCAACGGCTCAAACAAGGAGTTAAGAAGGAAGATATGTCGAAAGTAATTCTAGCACAGGTCATGCTGGAAGGCGTTCCAACCGTCCGTATAGACCGACACAAAAAAACCAAAAAGTCATAGCACCGCAGTTATATTCATTCTTGCAAACGGGGGTGATCACCTAGTTCATTTTTATTGTACTTATACATTAAATGTATAAAAGATTGAAAAAATACTAAAATTTAGAACACACTCTTTAGTCACTATTTGGTCACTATTTTGATTATTTTAGTCACTAAAGTCACTATTATTTATCCATAAATCCGCTACCAGCCCTGTACTGGGGTACCTACCTCGCTAGGGAAGGTGGAAAAATAACGTTGAGATCCAAAACATGGCATGCGGCATATCAATTTTATGATTTTGCAAAACTAGGCCATCGGTAGACGTGACCACCTGAGATGACTTTCCGGCCTTAATACCACACTTGTTGCAATTCGGTTGAGATGACATAAAAATTACTTGCTTAGTCATAATCATGTTACTACAAATAATTATGATCGTTGTGTGCTACTTGGGCGAATATTCAATGTGTCCATACCAGTTGACAAAACATGGCTTGCTGCCTTTAAAACTTCATGACTTAAAAAACACAAACTAGCTCATCGGAGGACATTCTGATGGAATTCTGAATTCTAAGAGATCGTATATCTTGTTTTCTTTGTAATTGCTGCAAATTTGAAGCTCATATGCACGCTAGCACTGCGTAGTGAGTGAAGTCTGAACATATGTGAATCTCATCCGAAAGAGCTTGACAACAGATTAGACTCTCGTGATAGAGCATTAATAATCATGCACTTTATAATCACACTATTGTCGCGTAATGACTGAAGTCCGAACTTATGTGACCACCTTAGTGAAAGGCTTTACCAGTAGGACAAGTTTGTTCAAGACTGATATCTCCTAACTGGTGAGGCTCTGGAGATATTCTAAGATGAAACCAATTACCCCAAAGCGCCACTGCACCTATTTATAGTAACTCAAAATTAAAGCGCCTCTAGCGGTGAAATTCTCAATTAAACCGGAATAAAATGACACAGATTTTTTGGTCTTACTCAGTACAACAATTCTGCCGAAGACTGTATATGACTTGAAACAATTTATTTCGACTTGAAACATTTAACACTTTTGTTGCGACGCCGCATGAACAGCCCTAACGTATTGAACAGAGCTAAGATGCAACATAGCTGCAACATGACAGCTTGCGTGTGAGTGGTAGAGTAGAGAGAGTACACGCTAAGAAAAAAGTACCCAGGAGATCAGTTAAGTGTGGGAAGCCAATTTTGGGTAAAATCGTGTTTACCTACAGATGGGTACAAGCTACTTACTTTTAGGTAAAATTTTACCCAAAACTAAGTAATTGGAGTTGGAGTGGTAGGAAGGAAAATAATCAACAGTTGCGGTTAAAAGGTAAACAATGTTAATTTCGCAATCGTAAATTTAGAAACAATTGCTTACGTTGGACAGAGTGCAATTGACTGGAATTGTTTTGTTTTGAATTTGTGAAATATAAGCAGTAATTCGTCGGTCTGTCGTTTGTAAAATCCAGTGAGTAGACCCTATAAGGAAAACAAAAAGGAAGTGTATTAATGCAAATGAATATTGTTATTTACCTTAACTACTTGCCCGTAGATTCTGTCAATATTGGACAGTGGCGTTAAGAAAACCCCTGTTGAAAACCAGCGGAAAATTGCTGTTCTGGTAGAGTAGATCCATAAAATTTGTAGAGCACCGATCCGTCTAAATCCGCGGATAAGAAGTAGGGCTGTTGCACCACAGTTCGACACCTAAAACGAGTAGGAGAATCTGAAAGTGTTTAGTGGGTGGAAGGAAACCACTATATGTGAGTAATAGGATAAGTCTAGATGAGAATTTGTTGTAGAAATTGGTAAATAAATTTCAGTTTTGAGCATCGCTACAAAACAGGTAAGCTGCTTCATTAAATTTGGTTTCCCCAGTCAGCAACAACCTTATTTCACCCAATTAGTGAAAATCCCATAACCGGTTTTACCGTAAAGAACAAAACCGTAGAAATTAAGACCGCAATGATCTTATTCTCTCCTAGCCTTTCAAGCTTTCGCAATTAGCTTATTGCTTGCTCTCAACGTAGTGTTCTAAATGCACTTCCATAACTATTAATTGATAGCTTCCGATACTAGGTCTCATTTTTGCATAAGTATGGTTGTGTGACCCTATGTCCAGGGAATCGAGAAATTTTTCTCAACCAAAAATTCTTCTCCAGCCATGGTGTTGCTTTGTAGCCGTGCTTTTACCAACTGAGCTAAGGGAGGACCCACTGAGACCGCAAAGAACGAAACCCAATACAACTGACTACCCTAGTAAGGTCTGTATCCACATTAATCCGGACACCTTCAAATCATTGTAACTTTTGAAATATTGCACGTAGGAATAAATAATTTCACTGTGGTATAGCTAAGATTCTATGATGAAAAAGACTATGATTGATGTTTACATTTCATGTTTAGTATTCAAGATGGCGACGAAAGAAAAACAAGTGCGCGAGCGAATTTTGTACGGGCATACGGCAAATCCTGACTTGTCAATACTAGACCTTGCAAAAACATAGGATTTGCCAAAATCCCCTGTTTACGATGTGCGCAAATCATTTTCGGAACGTTCGACGGTGAAGAGGAAACCGAGAAGTGACAAAAACATTGGACGCGCTGATCCTGTCATGGACCGAAAGGTGAAAAGGATATTAACGATAAACCCAAATCTCTCCATTCGAACGGTAGCTCGTAAAATAGGGATGTCGCCTGGTTTTGTCCAAAAATCAAAACAACGTTTAGGACTTAAGTCGCACAAAGTAAAAACAGTTCCAAATCGCAACGACAAAAACAACTTGGCAGCAAAATCACGGGCTCGACGTTTGTACTGCGAATATTTGACGAAATTTTCATGCGTTGTTATGGACGATGAAACTTATGTCCTGGAGGATTTCAAGCAGTTTTCAGGGCTGGCTTTTTATTCTGCTATGGCCAGAAATGCTACAACTGAGCATTTCAGAACGAAGAAGGCATCGAAATTTCCCAAAAAATACCTTGTGCGGCAAGCAATTTGCACGTGTGGCAAAAAGAGTAAATCTTTCGTCACTATAGGCACAATCAACAAGGAGATCTATCAGAAAGAGTGTCTGCAGAAGCGATTGCTACCCTTCATCAAAAGTCACAAAGAAAAACCTTGGTTCTGGCCCGATTTGGCATCATGCCACTATGCTAAAACTGTGATGCAGTGGTACCAAGCAAATCAAGTGAACATTGTACCAAATACCTCAAACCCGTCAAATTGCCCAGAGCTACGACCAATCGAGAGATATTGGGCTCTGATGAAGCGGAAGCTTTCTGGAAAGAAGCAAGAAATCAAAGACATCAAACACTTCCAGCTAATTTGGACAAAGATGGCTTCTACGATTTCTGAAGAGTCTGTACAAACCCAAATGGACGGAGTTAAGCGCAAAGTTCGAAAATTTTATGCAAATACCGAATAACTATTAGTTGTCTTCACGAATTGTTAAAACACATCCCATGAATCTGAAGCAAACAACTACGATGGAAATATAATGCGAAATTTATGTTTTATTCATGTTTTGAGGTGTCCGGATTATTGCGTATACAGACCTTAGCACACTTGTTGCAATTCGGTTGAGATAACATAAATGTAACTTGTTTTAGTCATAATCGTGTTGCTGCAATGAAAACGAATGGCAATTCACAATGCACCTTCATCGACTCACAACTCTGGACTTCAAACTAGGAACTCTTGATCTAAAACATTTCATTATTTGAACAAGATTTCGTCTGGAAAATTCCAACGACCTTAGCTGGACTCGGTCCGTGAACAGTGCAGACTTCTTACAGACTTTCAATACCCCCAACTGCAACGTAAATTCAAGTTATCACAGATCAAGCAAACGGGATTTTACAGCCCTTGCACCCCATCGAACCCTTTTTTCTTTCCTTCATCCAAGCAATCCTTTGTCTTCAAAATGTTTGCATAAAGAAATCTCCCATAATGACCTTCGATAAAACCAATCACATAATTCAAAGTGAGCAATTTACGGTACATTCCTACCTCGGCGGAATCGTCCAGGGGGCGGCACGGGTGCGGGGGAAATTACTCCGACTCACATTAATGCCGTGTGTAGATCGAATCGTGTGCCCATTGCATCGTTTGTGCCTTGAAAATGATCCGAATCACTGTGGGCAAAAACAACAACAACAACTGAAAACCACGAGATAAAAACGGCTATCGGCACAATGACTGTCCAGGGCGAGCGAAAAAAAAGAAAAAAGAAGAAGGCAGCTGACGATGAGGTCCGGCGCAACTCCGGCAACAATGTTGCAACATATGCCCGGCCCACGGTGAACACACCCAGCAATCTCCGACCGACGATGAATGGGTCATAACGCCCTTCTCCACGCACGGCCTGCTCTTCCGACTTTGGACAGGACTCGGGTGCCGAAGTCACGTTTTTGTTTTGTTTTCGCAATTGTTATTTGCTTACCGGAATGGCGGCTAGAGCGGACGACTTCAAGAACTCACTCGCCGGGGTCATTCATTTGCAAGAAACCATAAAAAGTCAAATTAAGAAATGAAAATTAACCCTCTTTTTGCTCCTTCCGACACGGAAAAATGGTGCTCTGGGGACGAGGAAGCCTTGTCCTTTGATAAGAACAGTCATTACGATAGCAGATGCGAAAAGCCTTGGCTGGTGTAATTAATATGGTTTGTGCGATTATTTTTCAGTTCGACGAAGGTTATGATGATAAATAAAGGTATCAAATTCGCTTCCATTCATTAGGCGGGTTTGATAGGGTAATAATATGGGGCGAAAAATGATGATGGACATAGTAACGAGACGGACGTTCGTGGACCGATGATTGTTGGGGGGTGAGGAAGATATGTTTCAATCTTTCGAACGACCGGTTCTTTTTTTTTGTCCCGGAGAATCGATACTTCAGAAGGGACGCATCGCAAGATTAAAGCAAAAACAAGTAGGCCACGCATGGAATTGGCGAACCGTTGGTTGGGGAGATTCTCGCAAATTGGAAGGTGAAGCGAAAACCGCCAACAATTTCCGCTGCTTTTCGGTTTAATCATATATTGTTAAGAAAACGGTTTTCGATGAGACAAGAATCAGTATCAGATTGCATTCACTCGAACAATCGAGTTGAACAAGTAGGGCCGTGAACTTTAACTCGGGGACGGGTTCATTGTAATTGTCAGATGATGTCGACTCCTTCAAAGTATTTTTGAATAATTTAGGTCATCATGAGCTGGTTTCTCATTTCGGGGGTTTTGAGATTTTTCTAAGTGATTTAAAACAAAAAAGTCATGAAATTCAATGTTTGTGATAACAGTTAAGTCCTACTGAAGCAATTTTCTTTCGGATCTCACAATTAGCAGATTTTTTTGGAATGGGATAAAGATCATTTTTTTCTGTCTACCTATTTCCTCACATGTTGACAATCACCGACGCCAGGAAGACGACTCCACCACCTGGACCCTACCCATTGACTCATGAATATGAGCCGGGACCAACGGCTTTACTTCCCTTCCGAAGGAAGACGAGACCAGATTTTTTCGCCTCAGAAAAACCACCGACGTCGATTGGGATTGAACCCAGACCCACTGGGGTGCCAAGTAGCAGTCACGCTTACCACTACACCACCGACGCCAGCAATAGATGTATTTTGACCGGTCTGTTAATTTCGCATCAAGACTAACTATTGAAAAGGTCATATGTTTATTGAGACATGAGTTTTTCAAAATATGAAAGCCTATAAACCGGTTGTACTGAGATTGCGGATATGACGGGATTGTGTAAAATCAATTAAACTTTAGTGAGAAAATGTACCATACTGATTGATCATCAAAAATGATGATGATTATGTGAACTACCGTCCAATGTAGCAAGGCAACTGTCTATAGCACTGGACTGTATTAATTCAACGATTTGATCAAGGTTGTACTGTGGTAAATGGTTCATCATCTTCCCGTGGGACCGTGGGCAGATACACTTACAGGTCTATAGAGAATCCCCTTCCAGAAACAAGTTCGCAGAAACTACACTTATACCAAGCTCTCGCCTAGTAAAACGCCCCACTAGATGGGAAGAAGAGCCCGCCCTCTATTCACGAAATGTTAACAACAGGAAGTTGTCAGTTCCACTCTTCCTATTCAAATCGCTTCAATCGGGTGCTCTGATGGTCCTTCCCTCTATCCCAACATATTTTGTTCACACTACCAAAATGTCAAGTAAATTTCCGTCTCCTGAGGCCGACACACGCAAGCGTCCCTAAACATATAAGAATGAGTTGAAAGCGATGAGAAAATAAATTCAATCACACACACCTTTCATCGAATTGCGTATGTGTCAGTGCACTATGGTCCAGATCACGAATTTACGAGGAAACATGGTCCCAGCGCCTAAACTTGAAACTTCACAGCAAAGTGATGTTCTACAACATGGTTTTTATCACTAAGGCCCATTTTTTGATGTTAATTAAAATTAGGGTGGTCCCCATTTTCACGGAAATACAAAAACTAACTTTTTTATTTGCAGAAATAGACGTTTACACTCCAAAGCAAAGTTGTAGCGCAGAAAATTTCATGGAATTTTCATATATTAGTTTTTTTATAGTTTAAAAATTGACCGATTTAGAGCAATTTTTCCTAATCAACTTAGGGTGTAGCATAAAAAAATGTTTTTTTTTTGTCCTGTAAACGTAATGTAATGTAAACGTCTATTTCTGCAAATAAAAAAGTTAGTTTATGTAAAAAAAATGAATGTAATAAACCATACCCCCGTGAAAATGGGGACCACCTTAATTTAACCAACATCAAAAAATGGGCCTTAGTGATACAAACCATGTTGTAGAACATCATTTTGTTGTAAAGTTTCGTGTTTAGGCGCTGGGAGCATGTTTCCTCGTAAATTCGTGATCTGGACCATAGTGCAGTGTAAGGAGACATAATTTTACAAGAAATCTTTCTTTACGTTCCCCGACTTTTTACATACATGAATTACGTCTCGTGTAAAATTCATAATTTCTAAGTGTGTTATTTAAATACATGAAAAATTCTGGGATATCAATATGATTTTTTTTATAATGAGCTACTAAGTAATATATGAAGTACTAAGTACTATATAGTTATATAATGAACTACTAAGTAACATATCTTATAATGAGCTTCTAAGTACTATAATAAGTATGATAATAAATTGCAACTGTTTGTATTTCAGCTCATTCAAAGTTTGATGATTGTAACTCTGAAATGGGTAACATTTCTAAAGTCTGTTATTGAATGTTGAACCAAAACATGTCTTGATATAATTTAGGAAAATTGATCACCTAGCAAAATAACTGTCTGTCAGTCTGTCTGTCTGTCGTCTGTCTGTCTGTCTGTCTCGAAAACTACTGAACCGATCGGCGTGAAATTTTGTATGCACGGGTTTTTAGAGCCGAACAAAGTTTTAATGATACTAAAAGACGCCTCCCTTCTTTTACATTTGGGAGTTTTTGAAGACTTGACATCTTTTTATGGTGGCTTACGACCCCTCCCACTTCTGGAAGAGGAAGTTCCCATATATATGAAACTGAACCTCCTGCATAACTCAAGAACTAATTAAGAAAATGGAACTAAATTTGGCATGTGGGGTTTTCTGGAGGCAAAAAATGTTTCTATGGTAGTTCTAGACCCCTCCCCTCTATATAAGGGAGGGGGGGTCTCACACAAATGAAACTGAAATTTCTGCATAACTCGAGAACTAATAAAGCAAGTGGAACCAAATTTGGCATGTGGGGATTTTGAAGACAAGAAATGTTACCACGGCGGTTTGAGAACCCTTCCTCCTCGGGTAGAGAAGGGGGGGCTCATACAAATGAACCAAAAATTAAAACCAAACATGAGACTTATCCTTGCTATTATGAAAATTGACATGCAGGGGTTTTTTGGGCCGGAGAAGGTTCTTATGATGGTTTGAGACTCCTCCCCAATCTGAGAGGTGGGAGAGGGTGCTCATATAAATAAAACATGAATTTCTGCACAACTCGCGAGCTAATCAAGCAAATGGAATCAAATTTGGCAGGTGGAGGTTTTTAAAGGCAAATGTTTTTATAGTGGTTCGAGACCCTTCCAACGTCTGGTAGGGGAGCCTTTCATACAAATGAAACACCACGAACTGTCTAAACTTTCTAACCTCTAAACTGTATGATAAACACTGTCACGCGTCACGATACAGTCTTGAGAAAACAAAATTTAATTATTATACAACACTTGCGAATTCCAAGGATAATCTGAAATTATTTGAGCATGAGCATGAGCATAATTGATCGCCCAAAGTTGATGATCTGAAATTATATACCGTATAAGGAATAATATATGATATTACCACATTGAAACTGACTCTCAGCTTCGGGTCTTGACAAAGAATCCCTATTGACACCCTTGCGGCAAGTCAGGCTTGCCAGTTCAGTGCAAGGGAGTGAGAAAATGTACCATACTGATTTTTCATAAAATCAAATTTTGAATTATTTTTCTAAATATTTTGAGATGTTAAGAAACCAAACGAAGAGAGTTTGGATTACCAGAGTATAGTCAAAGGATCTATAGCATAACCAACGATATTTATAAAATTAACGAATTCGGTTCAAAATCTTAGAGGTCTAAATCTAAGGAAAATAAAATATTGGTTGAATGGATGTTTTTTAGTCATCCAAGAATGATGTGAGTACGGCGGACAACAAATTTACCTGCATTAGAGACCATTTTCTCCTGGAATCTCTTGCAATAAGTTTTCGTATTTGCAACAATATTTTCATGATTCTGATCCAATACAGGCTGTACTAAAAAAAAAGCAACAGCTTAAAATGAAACTCTCCGGGAATAAGAAAAACACATATTAGCTATTATTTTCATATTTGGTTAATTCAGCCTCCTCTCCTAGGGTAAATGTTTGCACCTTGGACTTAACGCTTCCCATCAAATCCTGTGCAACACTTGCGCCATCTTTCGTACACATTTTCATCCACTCTTTCTACAAATCCTTGTCGTTTTTGAAGACCTTCCCTGTTTTCCGGAGCTTGCCCTTCGTAATCGCCCAGAATTTTTCTATTGGGTGAAGCTCCAAGTGAGTTTGGCGGATTTGCCTCCTCCGGCACAAAAACAACATCGTTGGCTTCGTACCACACCATCACCGGCGATGCCAGATCCGGTCAAAACAGAGTGTCACCTTCGTGGGACCGGAGGAACGGCAGCAGGCGCTTCTGGAGGGATTCTTCTTTTTATATTTGGCCGTTGATGGTGCCGGACGTTATGTACGGCTTGCCGCACCCATAGATCACCAGCCACACCAAGTACTTCTTGACAAATGTGTGGATCTTCTTCTTCTTCCCCTCTAATGTACGTCTCGTCGTCCATTACGGTGCATTTCGGCTGCACCAACCACTGGCACAGGATTTGGACACCGTATTCTGTTTATCGGTTCAGTAAGGCGCCTTCCTCACCTTGAAGACATGAAGTTCGGCCCGCTTCATTGTCTGCTGGACGAACGAGACGGAAGAATTGACTTTCTTGCTCAAGTCCCGAATCGAATGCTTCGGATGGCGCTTGAAGTAATCCCTTACCTTCCTTGCGTTCACGGGGTCGGTCGTCTTCGCTTTTTTTCCGCTGCCAGCTCGCCGCTGGGTTGGTCCCTCAACGATTTTACCACACGGAAAACGGTCGAATTGTCGATTCTTAACTGTTTCACGATCCACCTGTGGCACTGGCCTGGATTTTCCAAGACCAAGCCCATATTTTCTGGTCGATGCACTTCTTACTTGAAAGCCATATCGATCACCACTTGGCAGATTATGACGAAATGAAATTTAAAAAATGCACTCTAAACTAGCTTTACCCAAAATTTCATCAATTTTTACCCACTTAATAACCCATGTGTATTACAAAAGAACATTTTTGTCTACTACAATCTTTATGAATGACACATGCAAAAAAAACGTCCAGCTATTCACACTAGCACGATTACAAACGTTTTAAAACGTTAACTTCAGACGTACAAGGAACAGTGAGGGGTTATCTGATACGGCGTTGTTTGTGCTTCCAGAAAAAAAAGATCAATTCAATATGTACTTTTTTCTTGGCAGTACTGTAGATTTGAAAACTTATACTCCAGCGAATTCTTGTATTACCTTTAGTTTCAATTTAAGTTTTAGATCAGATTTTTGTACGTACATGAATTTATTCCAAACTCTTAATCTACCAAAAGATTGATAGTTTCACTTGTAGACATGAAGCGTTGTTTTTTTTTTCAAACAGTTTTTGGATAACCTTGAACAACTTTTCCACTCAATACATTTTTCACAGAACATAGAACAACTTCTTAATAAATTAATATCGTTTTTATCATATAAAAAATTTAATATAGTATCCTTAAATTACCGAAATATTAATGGTTTTGCTTGTAGATTTTGAAGAGTTCTTGGATAACTTCTCGCCTCACTATTTGTTTCGGATTTGATCTTTGGACTGATCTGGACTCTCTAGCATGGTTTCACTTAGATATACATATGCAGACATTTAAGCTTGGAAGTTCTTGGATAACCTTGCCAGGGAGTTCTTGGATCTTTGGTCGTCTTCGAGTTCATGGCATTCCCATAAGCTATCAAAAGATTTATGGTTTCGTTTGAAGATATGAAGACCATTATTCCAAAGAGTTCTGGAATAACAAGAAACAACTTTTAACTTCCATGAATTCATACCATATCCATAAACTACATAAGAATAGTTTCGCTTGTAGACATGAAGACTTAAACTCTAAAGAGTTCTTGGATAACTGAGAACTATTTGCCCATCAATGCTTGCTTAAGGTTTGATCTTCTCAACAAACATCACTGTCAAACAACTGTTTATTCAAACAAATTTGGAGTAGTTATTCAGCTTTCTAGAAGAAATAGCTGAACAACCATGCCTGGTTCCAGCCGTTCGATGGTTTTGCATGATCGGAAGCACTGAAGCGGAAGACAGAAGGCAAGGTGATGAAATACTTCCGCGTCTTGCACCGGAAGGTTAAAAAATAGTTGACCAACATGGGTAACATGGGTCATAAGAGGAAGCGGAAGTCGAAGCCGGCCGCGTCGGAAGTGTAGGCGACTGAAAGTTCTCGTCAATGATGTTTTTCCTGCGAAGCGCAACGTGGTTGTGATCATGGACGACGAGACGTACCTGACGCTCGATGGCAATGACTGGCATGGGACCGGCAATTTCCGGAAAACCGAAAAGGAGCTAATGAATAAGTCGATCGGAGAGCTGAAGAATATACCAGCTTATTTCTTTTCGACGGCTATCTCTAAAGTTTCAGTCGACTGCCGACTGCCGTAATCCATGATTTCATATCGTATACATTAACTTCAGTACGATTGACGGTTTCTTTTATGGATATAAAGACCGAAACTCCAAAAAGTTCTTGGATAACTTTTCACCTCATTATTCTTCCAGTTTTGATCTTTGGACACGGAGGCGACCCCGGCGTAGTGGTTAACACCTCCAAACGCCAAAGTCACGCGATCTAATATCACCCCCAGACAACGGAGATGAACGGACTTGAGGCTGAAGGTCTCGATAAAAATCTTTCGGCCTACTACATGAGTTAATATCGGATCCATTTACTACAAACACTTACAATGGAGATGAAAGCCTGAGAATACTTGAAAGTGGAGGCAAACTGGAACAACACTTTCCAATCGTTAGTCCGTTTGCGTAGCCTGCAGAATTTCTTCCTTGTATATTATTCGTTGCAATTCCTTATTGATGGTGTCGGCTCGCAAGGCCCACAACCAACCCCTCTATCTCGCAGGAGGACCATCGTGATGCTTCTGTTTAACAGTCCCAAGCACCGCCAGAACTTTCGGCTTTTGTATTTAGAGTCCTGGGTGCACTAACAAGACGGTGACTCAGCCGCTCCTAACATGGAGAAAAGACGCTGTTTTGAGCCTCCCCTAACATGGAGAACAGGCGCTCAGATGGGTGAAGTTTGGACTTTTACCCTTACTTTTAAAAAGCGGGGTGGCTCGCTTTTGTCAGGGCTGCTTTCGGATATTTGTGGGTTTTTGGAAGAAACTCAACAGAGTCCAACAACTGCTCAGTCCCCCCACATCCTAAACACACATCCTAACTGTCCATCAAAGCTGCTGGACCCGCCTGGTTGCTTGCAGCTCAGCCCCGTACGGTCTTCCCGGAGGAACAACACTTTCATAGCTAGGCAATCAAAGCGGTTCATCACTCCAAAAATTTCAATGAGTCTCAAATTACTTGATCTTGCCAAAAAAGATTTAAACTTATACACAGGCCTTATAACTGCTCACTGTCCGAGCCGATATCACTTGAAGCTGATTGAAAAACTTCAAGATGATTCATGTTGATTTTGTTAAATGGTTAAAGAAGACTCGGAACACTTGTTATGCCGCGCCCGGCAATCTCCTACAAATAATTTAAATTCCTTCTGGCAAAGATCTTCTGCAACCCTCTGAGATCTGATGAACAAACCCCAGTATGGTAGTACACTTTATTCGGTGTGTAATACCGCCATGGGACAACGCATAAAGTCAAACATTGGCGATCACTTCTAGCAATAATGATGCGTCATGCTGACAATAACTGAAGTAAAAAAAGGGGATATATCACAATAGATCTAAAAACTGGTAGTGATGAAGATACCCGAAAAGAAAAAAAAAACTACCAACTGATTGATGAATTAGCTTGGAGATATGAAGACCTCTACTCCAGGGAGTTTTTGGATAATCTTAAATAACATTTTTACAGTTTTACATGTATCCAACTTCATCTGGAGACCTCCCCGAAATGATCTCAAGACT